>CANSGD010000280.1:0-215046 GCA_947645195.1 Patellifolia procumbens | reverse complement strand
ATATGAAGCCCTTGGATCAAACTCAATTCAAATCAAAGGGTAAAACCGTCATAGTCTCTTAGGCGATGTATGGTATAAATCATTTTTTGTGAATAATTACCAAATATTTTTGACTCCTTGAATAGGTATTAGATATATTGCATATGAAGCCCTTGGATCAAACTCAATTCAAATCAAAGGGTAAAACCGTCATAGTCTCTTAGGATTTGTGGTGTATGAACACCTTTCAAATCATTTTTGTGCTTAATTACCAAATATTTTTGACTCCTTGAATAGGTATTAGATATATTTAAAGCATATGAAGCCCTTGGATCAAACTCAATTCAAATCAAAGGGTAAAACCGTCATAGTCTCTTAGGCGATTTGTGGTGTATGAACACCATTCAAATCATTTTGTTGTGAATAATTACCAAATATTTTTGAGTCCTTGAATAGGTATTAGATATATTTAAAGCATATGAAGCCCTTGGATCAAACTCAATTCAAATCAAAGGGTAAAACCGTCATAGTCTCTTAGGCGATTTGTGGTGTATGAACACCTTTCAAATCATTTTGTTGTGAATAATTACCAAATATTTTTGAGTCCTTGAATAGGTATTAGATATATTTAAAGCATATGAAGCCCTTGGATCAAACTCAATTCAAATCAAAGGTAAAACCGTCATAGTCTCTTAGGCGATTTGTGGTGTATGAACACCTTTCAAATCATTTGTTGTGCTTAATTACCAAATATTTTTGACTCTTGAATAGGTATTAGATATATTTAAAGCATATGAAGCCCTTGGATCAAAATTTTTCAAAGGGTAAACCGTCATAGTCTCTTAGGCGATTTGTGGTGTATGAACACCTTTCAAATCATTTTTTTGTGAATAATTACCAAATATTTTTGAGTCCTTGAATAGGTATTAGATATATTTAAAGCATATGAAGCCCTTGGATCAAACTCAATTCAAATCAAAGGGTAAAACCGTCATCTCTTAGGATTTGTGGTGTATGAACACCTTTCAAATCATTTTTGTGAATAATTACCAAATATTTTTGACTCCTTGAATAGGTATTAGATATATTTAAATCATATGAAGCCCTTGGATCAAACTTATTTCAAATCAAAGGGTAAACCGTCATAGTCTCTTAGGCGATTTGTGGTGTATGAACACCTTTCAAATCATTTGTTGTGAATAATTACCAAATATTTTTGAGTCCTTGAATAGGTATTAGATATATTTAAAGCATATGAAGCCCTTGGATCAAACTCAATTCAAATCAAAGGGTAAAACCGTCATAGTCTCTTAGGCGATTTGTGGTGTATGAAACCTTTCAAATCATTTTGTTGTGAATAATTACCAAATATTTTTGAGTCCTTGAATAGGTATTAGATATATTTAAAGCATATGAAGCCCTTGGATCAAACTCTAATTCAAATCAAAACCGTCATAGTCTCTTAGGCGATTTGTGGTGTATGAACACCTTTCAAATCATTTTTGTGAATAATTACCAAATATTTTTGATTCCTTGAATAGGTATTAGATATATTTAAAGCATATGAAGCCCTTGGATCAAACTCAATTCAAATCAAAGGGTAAAACCGTCATAGTCTCTTAGGCGATTTGTGGTGTATGAACACCTTTCAAATCATTTTTTGTGAATAATTACCAAATATTTTTGACTCCTTGAATAGGTATTAGATATATTTAAAGCATATGAAGCCCTTGGATCAAACTCAATTCAAATCAAAGGGTAAAACCGTCATAGTCTCTTAGGCGATTTGTGGTGTATGACCACTTTCAAATCATTTTTGTGAATAATTACCAAATATTTTTGAGTCCTTGAATAGGTATTAGATATATTTAAAGCATATGAAGCCCTTGGATCAAACTCAATTCAAATCAAAGGGTAAAACCGTCATAGTCTCTTAGGCGATTTGTGGTGTATGAACACCTTTCAAATCATTTGTTGTGAATAATTACCAAATATTTTGAGTCCTTGAATAGGTATTAGATATATTTAAAGCATATGAAGCCCTTGGATCAAACTCAATTCAAATCAAAAGGTAAAACCGTCATAGTCTCTTAGGCGATTTGTGGTGTATGAACACCTTTCAAATCATTTGTTGTGAATAATTACCAAATATTTTTGACCTTGAATAGGTATTAGATATATTTAAAGCATATGAAGCCCTTGGATCAAAATTTTCAAAGGGTAAAACCGTCATAGTCTCTTAGGCGATTTGTGGTGTATGAACACCTTTCAAATCATTTTTTTGTGAATAATTACCAAATATTTTTGAGTCCTTGAATAGGTATTAGATATATTAAAGCATATGAAGCCCTTGGATCAAACTCAATTCAAATCAAGGGTAAAACCGTCATAGTCTCTTAGGCGATTTGTGTATGAACACCTTTCAAATCATTTGTTGTGAATAATTACCAAATATTTTTGACTCCTTGAATAGGTATTAGATATATTTAAAGCATATGAAGCCCTTGGATCAAACTCAATTCAAATCAAAGGGTAAAACCGTCATAGTCTCTTAGGCGATTTGTGGTGTATGAACACCTTTCAAATCATTTTTTGTGAATAATTACCAAATATTTTTGACTCCTTGAATAGGTATTAGATATATTTAAAGCATATGAAGTGGATCAAACTCAATTCAAATCAAAGGGTAAAACCGTCATAGTCTCTTAGGGATTTGTGGTGTATGAACACCTTTCAAATCATTTTTTGTGCTTACCAAATATTTTTGACTCCTTGAATAGGTATTAGATATATTTAAAGCATATGAAGCCCTTGGATAAACTCAATTCAAATCAAAGGGTAAAACCGTCATAGTCTCTTAGGGATTTGTGGTGTATGAAAACCTTTCAAATCATTTTTTGAATAATAAAAAATATTTTTGACTTGAATAGGTATTAGATATATTTAAAGCATATGAAGCCCTTGGATCAAACTCAATTCAAATCAAAGGGTAAAACCGTCATAGTCTCTTAGGCGATTTGTGGTGTATGAACACCTTTCAAATCATTTTGTTGTGAATAATTACCAAATATTTTTGAGTCCTTGAATAGGTATTAGATATATTTAAAGCATATGAAGCCCTTGGATCAAACTCAATTCAAATCAAAAGGTAAAACCGTCATAGTCTCTTAGGCGATTTGTGGTCTATGAACACCTTTCAAATCATTTGTTTAATTACCAAATATTTTTGACCTTTGAATAGGTATTAGATATATTTAAATCATATGAAGCCCTTGGATCAAATTCTTTCAAAGGGTAAACCGTCATAGTCTCTTAGGCGATTTGTGGTGTATGAACACCTTTCAAATCATTTTTTGTGAATAATTACCAAATATTTTTTGAGTCCTTGAATAGGTATTAGATATATTTAAAGCATATGAAGCCCTTGGATCAAACTCAATTCAAATCAAAGGGTAAAACCGTCATAGTCTCTTAGGCGATTTGTGGTGTATGAACACCTTTCAAATCATTTTTTGTGCTTAATTACCAAATATTTTTGACTCCTTGAATAGGTATTAGATATATTTAAAGCATATGAAGCCCTTGGATCAAACTCAATTCAAATCAAAGGGTAAAACCGTCATAGTCTCTTAGGCGATTTGTGGTGTATGAAAACTTTCAAATCATTTTGTTGTGAATAATTACCAAATATTTTTGAGTCCTTGAATAGGTATTAGATATATTTAAAGCATATGAAGCCCTTGGATCAAACTCAATTCAAATCAAAGGGTAAAACCGTCATAGTCTCTTAGGGGATTTGTGGTGTATGAACACCTTTCAAATCATTTTTTGTGCTTAATTACCAAATATTTTTGACTCCTTGAATAGGTATTAGATATATTTAAATCATATGAAGCCCTTGGATCAAACTCAATTCAAATCAAAGGGTAAAACCGTCATAGTCTCTTAGGCGATTTGGTGTATGAACACCTTTCAAATCATTTTTTGTGCTTAATTACCAAATATTTTTGACTCCTTGAATAGGTATTAGATATATTTAAAGCATATGAAGCCCTTGGATCAAACTCAATTCAAATCAAAGGGTAAAACCGTCATAGTCTCTTAGGCGATTTGTGGTGTATGAACACCTTTCAAATCATTTTGTTGTGAATAATTACCAAATATTTTTGAGTCCTTGAATAGGTATTAGATATATTTAAAGCATATGAAGCCCTTGGATCAAACTCAATTCAAATCAAAGGGTAAAACCGTCATAGTCTCTTAGGCGATTTGTGGTGTATGAACACCTTTCAAATCATTTTGTTGTGAATAATTACCAAATATTTTTGAGTCCTGAATAGGTATTAGATATATTTAAATCATATGAAGCCCTTGGATCAAACTCAATTCAAATCAAAGGGTAAAACCGTCATAGTCTCTTAGGCGATTTGTGGTGTATGAACACCTTTCAAATCATTTGTTGTGCTTAATTACCAAATATTTTTGACTCCTTGAATAGGTATTAGATATATTTAAATCATATGAAGCCCTTGGATCAAATTCAAATCAAAGGTAAACCGTCATAGTCTCTTAGGCGATTTGTGGTGTATGAACACCTTTCAAATCTTTTTTTGTGAATAATTACCAAATATTTTTGAGTCCTTGAATAGGTATTAGATATATTTAAAGCATATGAAGCCCTTGGATAACACTCAATTCAAATCAAAGGGTAAAACCGTCATAGTCTCTTAGGGGATTTGTGGTGTATGAACACCTTTCAAATCATTTGTTGTGAAATACCAAATATTTTTGACTCCTTGAATAGGTATTAGATATATTTAAAGCATATGAAGCCCTTGGATCAAACTCAATTCAAATCAAAGGGTAAAACCGTCATAGTCTCTTAGGCGATTTGTGGTGTATGAACACCTTTCAAATCATTTTGTTGTGAATAATTACCAAATATTTTTGAGTCCTTGAATAGGTATTAGATATATTTAAAGCATATGAAGCCCTTGGATCAAACTCAATTCAAATCAAAAGGTAAAACCGTCATAGTCTCTTAGGCGATTTGTGGTGTATGAACACCTTTCAAATCATTTGTTGTGAATAATTACCAAATATTTTTGACTCCTTGAATAGGTATTAGATATATTTAAAGCATATGAAGCCCTTGGATCAAACTCAATTCAAATCAAAGGGTAAAACCGTCATAGTCTCTTAGGGGATGTATGGTGTAATCATTTTGTGCTTAATTACCAAATATTTTTGACTCCTTGAATAGGTATTAGATATATTTAAAGCATATGAAGCCCTTGGATCAAACTCAATTCAAATCAAAGGGTAAAACCGTCATAGTCTCTTAGGGGATTTGTGGTGTATGAACACCTTTCAAATCATTTTTGTGCTTAATTACCAAATATTTTTGACTCCTTGAATAGGTATTAGATATATTTAAAGCATATGAAGCCCTTGGATCAAACTCAATTCAAATCAAAGGGTAAAACCGTCATAGTCTCTTAGGCGATTTGTGGTGTATGAACACCTTTCAAATCATTTTGTTGTGAATAATTACCAAATATTTTTGAGTCCTTGAATAGGTATTAGATATATTAAAGCATATGAAGCCCTTGGATCAAACTCAATTCAAATCAAAGGGTAAAACCGTCATAGTCTCTTAGGCGATTTGTGGTGTATGAACACCTTTCAAATCATTTTGTTGTGAATAATTACCAAATATTTTTGAGTCCTTGAATAGGTATTAGATATATTTAAAGCATATGAAGCCCTTGGATCAAACTCAATTCAAATCAAAGGGTAAAACCGTCATAGTCTCTTAGGCGATTTGTGGTGTATGAACACCTTTCAAATCATTTGTTGTGCTTAATTACCAAATATTTTTGACTCCTTGAATAGGTATTAGATATATTTCAATCATATGAAGCCCTTGGATCAAATTCAAATCAAAGGTAAAACCGTCATAGTCTCTAGGCGATTTGTGGTGTATGAACACCTTTCAAATCATTTTTTTGTGAATAATTACCAAATATTTTTGAGTCCTTGAATAGGTATTAGATATATTTAAAGCATATGAAGCCCTTGGATCAAACTCAATTCAAATCAAAGGGTAAAACCGTCATAGTCTCTTAGGCGATTTTGGTGTATGAACACCTTTCAAATCATTTTTTGTGCTTAATTACCAAATATTTTTGACTCCTTGAATAGGTATTAGATATATTTAAATCATATGAAGCCCTTGGATCAAACTCATTTCAAATCAAAGGGTAAAACCGTCATAGTCTCTTAGGCGATTTGTGGTGTATGAACACCTTTCAAATCATTTTGTTGTGAATAATTACCAAATATTTTTGACTCCTTGAATAGGTATTAGATATATTTAAAGCATATGAAGCCCTTGGATCAAACTCAATTCAAATCAAAGGGTAAAACCGTCATAGTCTCTTAGGCGATTTGTGGTGTATGAACACCTTTCAAATCATTTTGTTGTGAATAATTACCAAATATTTTTGAGTCCTTGAATAGGTATTAGATATATTTAAAGCATATGAAGCCCTTGGATCAAACTCAATTCAAATCAAAGGGTAAAACCGTCATAGTCTCTTAGGCGATTTGTGGTGTATGAACACCTTTCAAATCATTTTTTGTGAATAATTACCAAATATTTTTGAGTCCTTGAATAGGTATTAGATATATTTAAATCATATGAACCCTTGGATCAAACTCAATTCAAATCAAAGGGTAAAACCGTCATAGTCTCTTAGGCGATTTGTGGTGTATGAACACCTTTCAAATCATTTTTTGTGAATAATTACCAAATATTTTTGACTCCTTGAATAGGTATTAGATATATTTAAAGCATATGAAGCCCTTGGATCAAACTCAATTCAAATCAAAGGGTAAAACCGTCATAGTCTCTTAGGCGATTTGTGGTGTATGAACACCTTTCAAATCTTTTTGTGAATAATTACCAAATATTTTTGAGTCCTTGAATAGGTATTAGATATATTTAAAGCATATGAAGCCCTTGGATCAAACTCAATTCAAATCAAAGGGTAAAACCGTCATAGTCTCTTAGGCGATTTGTGGTGTATGAACACCTTTCAAATCATTTGTTGTGAATAATTACCAAATATTTTTGAGTCCTTGAATAGGTATTAGATATATTTAAAGCATATGAAGCCCTTGGATCAAACTCAATTCAAATCAAAGGGTAAAACCGTCATAGTCTCTTAGGCGATTTGTGGTGTATGAACACCTTTCAAATCATTTGTTGTGCTTAATTACCAAATATTTTTGACTCCTTGAATAGGTATTAGATATATTTCAATCATATGAAGCCCTTGGATCAAACTTTTTCAAATCAAAGGGTAAAACCGTCATAGTCTCTTAGGCGATTTGTGGTGTATGAACACCTTTCAAATCTTTTTTTGTGAATAATTACCAAATATTTTTGAGTCCTTGAATAGGTATTAGATATATTTAAAGCATATGAAGCCCTTGGATCAAACTCAATTCAAATCAAAGGGTAAAACCGTCATAGTCTCTTAGGGGATTTGTGGTGTATGAACACCTTTCAAATCATTTGTTGTGAATAAAAAATATTTTTGACTCCTTGAATAGGTATTATATTTAAAGCATATGAAGCCCTTGGATCAAACTCAATTCAAATCAAAAGGTAAAACCGTCATAGTCTCTTAGGCGATTTGTGGTGTATGAACACCTTTCAAATCATTTTTGTGCTTAATTACCAAATATTTTTGACTCCTTGAATAGGTATTAGATATATTTAAAGCATATGAAGCCCTTGGATCAAACTCAATTCAAATCAAAGGGTAAAACCGTCATAGTCTCTTAGGGATTTGTGGTGTATGAACACCTTTCAAATCATTTTTTGAATAATTACCAAATATTTTTGACTCCTTGAATAGGTATTAGATATATTTAAAGCATATGAAGCCCTTGGATCAAACTCAATTCAAATCAAAGGGTAAAACCGTCATAGTCTCTTAGGGATTTGTGGTGTATGAACACCTTTCAAATCATTTGTTGTGAATAATTACCAAATATTTTTGACTCCTTGAATAGGTATTAGATATATTTAAAGCATATGAAGCCCTTGGATCAAACTCAATTCAAATCAAAGGGTAAACCGTCATAGTCTCTTAGGCGATTTGTGGTGTATGAACACCTTTCAAATCATTTTGTTGTGAATAATTACCAAATATTTTTGAGTCCTTGAATAGGTATTAGATATATTTAAAGCATATGAAGCCCTTGGATCAAACTCAATTCAAATCAAAGTAAAACCGTCATAGTCTCTTAGGCGATTTGTGGTGTATGAACACCTTTCAAATCATTTGTTGTGCTTAATTACCAAATATTTTTGACTCCTTGAATAGGTATTAGATATATTTAAAGCATATGAAGCCCTTGGATCAAATTCTTTAAAAGGTAAAACCGTCATAGTCTCTTAGGCGATTTGTGGTGTATGAACACCTTTCAAATCTTTTTTTTGTGAATAATTACCAAATATTTTTTTGTCCTTGAATAGGTATTAGATATATTTAAAGCATATGAAGCCCTTGGATCAAACTCAATTCAAATCAAAGGGTAAAACCGTCATAGTCTCTTAGATTTGTGGTGTATGAACACCTTTCAAATCATTTTTTGTGAATAATTACCAAATATTTTTGACTCCTTGAATAGGTATTAGATATATTTAAAGCATATGAAGCCCTTGGATCAAACTCAATTCAAATCAAAGGGTAAAACCGTCATAGTCTCTTAGGCGATTTGTGGTGTATGAACACCTTTCAAATCATTTTGTTGTGAATAATTACCAAATATTTTTGAGTCCTTGAATAGGTATTAGATATATTTAAAGCATATGAAGCCCTTGGATCAAACTCAATTCAAATCAAAGGGTAAAACCGTCATAGTCTCTTAGGCGATTTGTGGTGTATGAACACCTTTCAAATCATTTTTTGTGAATAATTACCAAATATTTTTGACTCCTTGAATAGGTATTAGATATATTTAAAGCATATGAAGCCCTTGGATCAAACTCAATTCAAATCAAAGGGTAAAACCGTCATAGTCTCTTAGGCGATTTGTGGTGTATGAACACCTTTCAAATCATTTTGTTGTGAATAATTACCAAATATTTTTGAGTCCTTGAATAGGTATTAGATATATTTAAAGCATATGAAGCCCTTGGATCAAACTCAATTCAAATCAAAGGGTAAAACCGTCATAGTCTCTTAGGCGATTTGTGGTGTATGAACACCTTTCAAATCATTTGTTGTGCTTAATTACCAAATATTTTTGACTCCTTGAATAGGTATTAGATATATTTAAAGCATATGAAGCCCTTGGATCAAATTCAAATCAAAGGGTAAAACCGTCATAGTCTCTTAGGCGATTTGTGGTGTATGAACACCTTTCAAATCATTTTTTGTGAATAATTACCAAATATTTTTGAGTCCTTGAATAGGTATTAGATATATTTAAAGCATATGAAGCCCTTGGATCAAACTCAATTCAAATCAAAGGGTAAAACCGTCATAGTCTCTTAGGGATTTGTGGTGTATGAACACCTTTCAAATCATTTGTTGTGAATAATTACCAAATATTTTTGACTCCTTGAATAGGTATTAGATATATTTAAAGCATATGAAGCCCTTGGATCAAACTCAATTCAAATCAAAGGGTAAAACCGTCATAGTCTCTTAGGCGATTTGTGGTGTATGAACACCTTTCAAATCATTTTTTGTGCTTAATTACCAAATATTTTTGAGTCCTTGAATAGGTATTAGATATATTTAAAGCATATGAAGCCCTTGGATCAAACTCAATTCAAATCAAAGGGTAAAACCGTCATAGTCTCTTAGGGGATTTGTGGTATGAACACCTTTCAAATCATTTGTTGTGAATAATTAAAATATTTTTGACTCCTTGAATAGGTATTAGATATATTTAAAGCATATGAAGCCCTTGGATCAAACTCAATTCAAATCAAAGGGTAAAACCGTCATAGTCTCTTAGGGGATTTGTGGTGTATGAACACCTTTCAAATCATTTTGTTGTGAATAATTACCAAATATTTTTGAGTCCTTGAATAGGTATTAGATATATTTAAAGCATATGAAGCCCTTGGATCAAACTCAATTCAAATCAAAGGGTAAAACCGTCATAGTCTCTTAGGCGATTTGTGGTGTATGAACACCTTTCAAATCATTTGTTGTGCTTAATTACCAAATATTTTTGACTCCTTGAATAGGTATTAGATATATTTAAAGCATATGAAGCCCTTGGATCAAACTCAATTCAAATCAAAGGGTAAAACCGTCATAGTCTCTTAGATTTATGGTGTAATCATTTTTTGTGCTTAATTACCAAATATTTTTGACTCCTTGAATAGGTATTAGATATATTTAAAGCATATGAAGCCCTTGGATCAAATTTTTCAAAAGGTAAAACCGTCATAGTCTCTTAGGCGATTTGTGGTGTATGAACACCTTTCAAATCATTTTGTTGTGAATAATTACCAAATATTTTTGAGTCCTTGAATAGGTATTAGATATATTTAAAGCATATGAAGCCCTTGGATCAAACTCAATTCAAATCAAAGGGTAAAACCGTCATAGTCTCTTAGGGGATTTGTGGTGTATGAACACCTTTCAAATCATTTTTTGTGAATAATTACCAAATATTTTTGACTCCTTGAATAGGTATTAGATATATTTAAAGCATATGAAGCCCTTGGATCAAACTCAATTCAAATCAAAGGGTAAAACCGTCATAGTCTCTTAGGGGATGGTGTCAAATCATTTTTTGTGCTTAATTACCAAATATTTTTGACTCCTTGAATAGGTATTAGATATATTTAAAGCATATGAAGCCCTTGGATCAAACTCAATTCAAATCAAAGGGTAAAACCGTCATAGTCTCTTAGGGATTTGTGGTGTATGAACACCTTTCAAATCATTTTTGTGCTTAATTACCAAATATTTTTGACTCCTTGAATAGGTATTAGATATATTTAAAGCATATGAAGCCCTTGGATCAAACTCAATTCAAATCAAAGGGTAAAACCGTCATAGTCTCTTAGGCGATTTGTGGTGTATGAACACCTTTCAAATCATTTTGTTGTGAATAATTACCAAATATTTTTGAGTCCTTGAATAGGTATTAGATATATTTAAAGCATATGAAGCCCTTGGATCAAACTCAATTCAAATCAAAGGGTAAAACCGTCATAGTCTCTTAGGCGATTTGTGGTGTATGAACACCTTTCAAATCATTTTGTTGTGAATAATTACCAAATATTTTTGAGTCCTTGAATAGGTATTAGATATATTTAAAGCATATGAAGCCCTTGGATCAAACTCAATTCAAATCAAAGGGTAAAACCGTCATAGTCTCTTAGGCGATTTGTGGTGTATGAACACCTTTCAAATCATTTGTTGTGCTTAATTACCAAATATTTTTGACTCCTTGAATAGGTATTAGATATATTTAAATCATATGAAGCCCTTGGATCAAATTCAAATCAAAGGGTAAAACCGTCATAGTCTCTTAGGCGATTTGTGGTGTATGAACACCTTTCAAATCATTTTTTTGTGAATAATTACCAAATATTTTTGAGTCCTTGAATAGGTATTAGATATATTTAAAGCATATGAAGCCCTTGGATCAAACTCAATTCAAATCAAAGGGTAAAACCGTCATAGTCTCTTAGGGATTTGTGGTGTATGAACACCTTTCAAATCATTTTTTGTGCTTAATTACCAAATATTTTTGACTCCTTGAATAGGTATTAGATATATTTAAAGCATATGAAGCCCTTGGATCAAACTCAATTCAAATCAAAGGGTAAAACCGTCATAGTCTCTTAGGCGATTTGTGGTGTATGAACACCTTTCAAATCATTTTGTTGTGAATAATTACCAAATATTTTTGAGTCCTTGAATAGGTATTAGATATATTTAAAGCATATGAAGCCCTTGGATCAAACTCAATTCAAATCAAAGGGTAAAACCGTCATAGTCTCTTAGGCGATTTGTGGTGTATGAACACCTTTCAAATCATTTGTTGTGAATAATTACCAAATATTTTTGACTCCTTGAATAGGTATTAGATATATTTAAATCATATGAAGCCCTTGGATCAAATTCTTTAAAAGGGTAAACCGTCATAGTCTCTTAGGCGATTTGTGGTGTATGAACACCTTTCAAATCATTTTTTTGTGAATAATTACCAAATATTTTTGAGTCCTTGAATAGGTATTAGATATATTTAAAGCATATGAAGCCCTTGGATCAAACTCAATTCAAATCAAAGGGTAAAACCGTCATAGTCTCTTAGGGGATTTGTGGTGTATGAACACCTTTCAAATCATTTTTTGTGCTTAATTACCAAATATTTTTGACTCCTTGAATAGGTATTAGATATATTTAAAGCATATGAAGCCCTTGGATCAAACTCAATTCAAATCAAAGGGTAAAACCGTCATAGTCTCTTAGGCGATTTGTGGTGTATGAACACCTTTCAAATCATTTTGTTGTGAATAATTACCAAATATTTTTGAGTCCTTGAATAGGTATTAGATATATTTAAAGCATATGAAGCCCTTGGATCAAACTCAATTCAAATCAAAGGGTAAAACCGTCATAGTCTCTTAGGGGATTTGTGGTGTATGAACACCTTTCAAATCATTTTTTGTGCTTAATTACCAAATATTTTTGACTCCTTGAATAGGTATTAGATATATTTAAAGCATATGAAGCCCTTGGATCAAACTCAATTCAAATCAAAGGGTAAAACCGTCATAGTCTCTTAGGGGATTTGTGGTGTATGAACACCTTTCAAATCATTTTTTGTGCTTAATTACCAAATATTTTTGAATCCTTGAATAGGTATTAGATATATTTAAAGCATATGAAGCCCTTGGATCAAACTCAATTCAAATCAAAGGGTAAAACCGTCATAGTCTCTTAGGCGATTTGTGGTGTAGAACACCTTTCAAATCTTTTGTTGTGAATAATTACCAAATATTTTTGAGTCCTTGAATAGGTATTAGATATATTTAAAGCATATGAAGCCCTTGGATCAAACTCAATTCAAATCAAAGGGTAAAACCGTCATAGTCTCTTAGGCGATTTGTGGTGTATGAACACCTTTCAAATCATTTTGTTGTGAATAATTACCAAATATTTTTGAGTCCTTGAATAGGTATTAGATATATTTAAAGCATATGAAGCCCTTGGATCAAACTCAATTCAAATCAAAAGGTAAAACCGTCATAGTCTCTTAGGCGATTTGTTGTGTATGAAAACCTTTCAAATCATATTGTTGTGAATATTTACCAAATATTTTTCAGTCCTTGAATAGGTATTAGATATACTTAAAGCATATGAAGCCCTTGGATCAAACTCAATACAAATCAAAGGCTAATACCGTCATAGTCTCTTAGGGGATTTGTGGTGTATGAACACCTTTAAAATCATTTTTTTGTGCTTAATTACCAAATATTTTTGACTCCTTGAATAGGTATTAGATTTATTTAAAGCATATGAAGCCCTTGGATAACACTCAATTCAAATCAAACGGTAAAACCGTCATAGTCTCTTAGGGGATTTATAGTGTAAGAAAATCTTTAAAATCATTGGTTGTGAAATAATAAAAATATTTTTGACTCCTTGAATTGGTATTAGATATATTTAAAGCTTATGAAGACCTTAGATCAAACTCAATACAAACTAAAGGGTAAAACCGGCATAGTCTTATTGGCGATTTGTGTTGTATGAACACCTGTCAAATTATTTTTTGTGACTAATTACCTAATATTTTTGAGTCCTCGAATAGGTATTAGATATATTTAACGCATATGAAGCCCATGGATAAAACTCAATTCAAATCAAAAGGTAAAACCGTCATAGTCTCTTAGGCGATTTATGCTCTATGACACCTTGCAAATAATTTATTGTGCTTAATTACCAAATATTTTTGACTCTTTGAATAGGTATTAGATATATTTCAATCATATGAAGCACTTGGATCGAATTCATTTAAAAAAGGGTAAAACCATCATAGTCTCCTAGGCAATTTGTGGTCTATGGACACCTTTGAAATCTTTTTTTTTGTGAATAATTACCAAATATTTTTTTCGTCCTTCAATAGGTATTAGATATATTTAAAGCATATGAAGCCCTTGGATCAAACTCAATACAAATCAAAGGGTAAAACCGTCATAGTCTCTTAGGGGGATTTGTGGTGTATGAACACCTTTCAAATCATTTTTTGTGCTTAATTACCAAATATTTTTGAATCCTTGAATAGGTATTAGATATATTTAAAGCATATGAAGCCCTTGGATCAAACTCAATTCAAATCAAAAGGTAAATCCGTCATAGTCTCTTAGGGGATTTGTGGAAACCTTTTAAATCATTTTTTGTGCTTAATTACCCAATATTTTTGACTCCTTGAATAGGTATTAGATATATTTAAAGCATATAAAGCCCTTGGATCAAACTCAATTCAAATCAAAGGGTAAAACCGTCATAGTCTCTTAAGTGATTTGTGGTGTATGAACACCTTTCAAATCATTTTCTTGTGAATAATTACCAAATATTTTTGAATCCTTGAATAGGGTTAGATATATTTAAAGCATATGAAGCCCTTGGATCAAACTCAATTCAAATCAAAGGGTAAAACCGTCATAATCTCTTAGGCGATTTATGGTGTAGCACCACCTTTGAAATCTTTTTGTTGGGAATAATTACCAAATATTTTTGAGTCCTTGAACAGGTATTAGATATATTTAAAGCATATGAAACCCTTGAATGAAAATCAATTGAAATCAAAGGGTAAAACCATCATTGTCTCTTAGGTGATTTCTGGCGAATGAACACCTTTCAAATCATTTTCTTGTGAATAATTACCAAATATTTTTGAGTCCTCGAATAGTTATTAGATAAATTTAAAGCATATGAAGCCCTTGGATCAAACTCAATTCAAATCAAAAGGTAAAACCGTCATAGTCTCTTAGGCGATTTGTGGTCTATGAACACCTTTCAAATCATTTGTTTTGCTTAATTACAAAATATTTTTGACTCTGTGAATAGGTATTAGATATATTTCAATCATATGAAGCACTTGGATTGAAATTCTTTTCAAAGGGTAAAACCGTCACAGTCTCCTAGGCGATTTGTGGTCTATGCACACCCTTCCGATCTTTTTTTTGTGAATAATTACAAAATATTTTTGAGTCCTTGAATAGGTATTAGATATATTAAAAGCATATGAATCCCTAGGATAACACTCAATTCAAATCAAAGGGTAAAACCGTCATAACCTCTTAGGGGGATTTGGGTGTAAGAACACCTTTCCAATCATTTGTTGTGGAATAATAACCATATTTTGGACTCCTTGAATAGGTATTAGATATTTTTAAAGCATATGAAGCCCTTGGATCAAACTCAATACAAATCATAGGGTCATACCGTCATAGTCTCTTAGGGGATTTGTGGTGTATGAACACCTTTCAAATCATTTTTTTGTGCTTAATTACCAAATATTTTTGAGTCCTTGTATAGGTATTAGATTTATTTAAAGCATATGAAGCCCTTCGATAACAGTCAATTCAAATCAAACGGTAAAACCGTCGTAGTCTCTTAGGGGATTTATAGTGTAAGAAAATCTTTAAAACCACTAGTTGTGAAATAATAAAAAATATTTTTGACTCCTTGAATAGGTATTAGATCTATTTAAAGCGTATGAAGCCCTTAGATCAAACTCAATACAAATCAAAGGGTAAAACCGGCATAGTCTCTTAGGGGATTTGTGTTGTATGAACACCTTTCAAATTATTTTGTTGTGAATAATTACCTAATATTTTTGAGTCCTCGAATAGGTATTAGATATATTTAACACATATGAAGCCCATGGATCAAACTCAATTCAAATCAAAAGGTACAATCGTCATAGTCTTTTAGGCGATTTGTGCTCTATAACACCTTTCAAATCATTTATTGTGCTTAATTACCGAATATTTTTGCCTCTTTGAATAGGTATTAGATATATTTAAAGCATATGAAGCCCTTGGATCAAACTCAATACAAATAAAAGGGTAAAACCGTCATAGTCTCTTAGGGGATGTATGGTGTATGAACACCTTTCAAATCATTTTTTGTGCTTAATTACCAAATATTTTTGACTCCTTAAATAGGTATTAGATATATTAAAATCTTATGAAGCCCTTGGATCAAACTCGATACAAATCAAAGGGACAAACCATTATACTCTCTTAGAGGATTTGTGGTGTATGAACACCATTCAAATTATTTTTGTGCTTAATTACAAAATATTTATGACTTCTTGAATAGGTATTAGATATATTTAAAGCATATGAAGCCCTTGGATCAAACTCAATTCAAATCAAAGGGTAAAACCGTCATATTCTCTTAGGCTATTTGTGGTGTAGGACCACCATTCAATTCATTTTGTTGTGAATAATTACCAAATATTTTTGAGTCCCTGAATAGGTATTAGATATTATTAAAGCATATGAAGCCCTTGGATGAAACTCAATTCAAATGAAAGGGTAAAACCGTCATAGTCTCTTAGGTAATTTGTGGTGTATGAACACCTTTAAAATTATTTTGTTGTGAATAAATACCAAATATTTTTGAGTCCTCGAATAGGTATTAGATATATTTAATGCATATGAAGCCCTTGGATCAAACTCAATTCAAATCAAAAGGTAAAACCGTCATAGTCTCTTAGGCGATTTGTGCTCTATGAACACCTTTCAAATCATTTATTGTGCTTAACTACCAAATATTTTTGACTCTTTGAATAGGTATTAGATATATTTCAATCATATTAAGCACTTGGATCGAAATTCTTTCAAAGTGTAAACCGTCATAGTCTCCTAGGCGATTTGTGGTCTATGGACACCCTTGAAATCATTTTTTTTGTGAATAATTACCATATATTTTTTAGTCCTTCAATAGGTATTAGATATATTTATAGCATATGAAGCCCCTGAATAAATCTCAATACAAATCAAAGGGTAAAACCGTCATAGTCTCTTAGGGGATTTGTGGTGTATGAACACCTTTCAAATCATTTTTTGTGCCTAATTACCAAATATTTTTGAATCCTTGAATAGGTATTAGATATATTTAAATCATATGAAGCCCTTGGATCAAACTCAATTCAAATCAAAGGGTAAAACTGCTTATAGTCTCTTAGGCGATTTGTTGTGTATGAAAACCTTTCAAATCATTTTGTTGTGAATATTTACCAAATATTTTGCAGTCCTTGAATAGGTATTAGATATATTTAAAGCATATGAAGCCCTTGGATCAAAATCTAATTTAAATCAAAGGGTAAAACCGTCATAGTCTCTTAGGCGATTTGTAGTATATGAACACCTTTCAAATCATTTTTTGTGCTTAATTACAAAATATTTTTGATTCCTTGAAAATGTATTAGATATATTTAAATCAAATGAATCCCTTGGATCAAACTCAATACAAATCAAAGGGTCAAACTGTCATTGTCTCTTAGTTGATTTGTGGTGTATAAACACCTTTCGAATCATTTTTTGTGCTTAATTACCAAAATTTTTGACTCCTTGAATAGGTATTAGGTATATTTAAAGCATATGAAGCCTTTGGATCAAACTCAATTCAAATCAAAGGGTAAAACCGTCATAGTCTCGTAGGCAATTTGTGGTGTAGGACCACCTTTCAAATCATTTTTCGGGAATAATTACCAAATATTTTTGAGTACTTGAATAGGTATTAGATATATCTAAATCATATGAAGCCCTTGGATCAAACTCAATTCAAATCATAAGGTAAAACAGTCATAGTCTCTTAGGCGATATGTGGTCTATCAACACCCTTCAAATCATTTGTTGTGCTTAATTACAAAATATTTTTGAATCTTTGAATAGGTATTAGATATATTTCAATCATATGAATCACTTGGATCGAAATTCTTTTCCAAAGGGTAAAACCGTCGTAGTCTCCTAGGCGATTTGTGGTCTATGGACACCCTTAAAATCTTTTTTTGTGAATAATTACAAAATATTTTTGAGTCCTTGAATAGGTATTAGATATATTAAAATCATATGAATCCCTTAGATAACACTCAATTCAAATCAAAGGGTAAAACCGTCATAACCTCTTAGGGGATTTGTGGTGTAAGAACACCTTTCCAATCATTTGTTGTGGAATAATAAAAAATATTTTTGACTCCTTGAATAGGTATTAGATATATTTAAAGCAAATGAAGCCCTTTGATCAAACTCAATAACAAATCAAAATGTAATACCGTCATAGTCTCTTAGGGGATTTGTGGTGTCTGAACACCTGTCAAGTCAGTTTTTGTGCTTAATTACCAAATATTTTTGAGTCCTTGAATAGGTAAAAGATATATTTGAAGCATATGAAGCCCTTGGATCAAACTCAATTCAAATCAAAGTATAAAAACCGTCATAGTCTCTTAGGGGATTTATAGTGTATGAAAACCTTTTAATTATTTTTTTTGTGAATAATTACCAAATATTTGTGAATCCTTCAATAGGTATTAGATATATTTAAAGCATATGAAGCATTTAGATCAAACTCATTATAAATCAAAGGGTAAAACCGTCATAGTCTCTTAGGGGATTTGTGGTGTATGAACACCTATCAAATCATTTTTTATGCTTAATTACCAAATATTTTTGACTCCTTGAATAGGTATTATATATATTTAAAGCATGTGAAGCCCTTGGATCAAACTCAATACAAATCAAAGGGTAAAACCGTCATAGTCTCTTAGGCGATTTGTGGTGTATGAAAACCTTTCAAATCATTTTGTTGTAAATAATTACCAAATATTTTTGAGTCCTTGAATAGGTATTAGATATATTTAAAGCATATGAAGTCCTTGGATCAAACTCAATACAAATAAAAGGGTAAAACCGTCATAGTCTCTTAGGGGATGTGTGGTGTATGAACACCTTTCAAATCAATTTTTGTGCTTAATTACCAAATATATTTGACTCCTTAAATAGGTATTAGATATATTAAAAGCTTATGAAGCCCTTGGATCAAACTCAATAAAAAATCAAAGGGTCAAACCGTTATACTCTCTTAGGGGATTTGTGGTGTATGAACACCATTCAAATTATTTTTTTGTGCTTAATTACAAAATATTTTTGACTTCTTGAATAGGGATTAGATATATTTAAAGCATATGAAGCCCTTGGATCAATCTCAATTCAAATCAAAGGGTAAAACCGTAATATTCTCTTAGGCAATTTGTGGTGAAGGACCACCATTCAAATCAATTTGTTGTGAAAAATTAACAAATATTTTGAGTCCTTGAATAGGTATTAGATATTATTAAAGAATATGAAGCTCTTGGATGAAACTCAATTCAAATGAAAGGGTAAAATCGTCATAGTCTCTTAGATGATTTGTGGTGTATGAACACCTTTCAAATTACTTTGTTGTGAATAATTACCAAATATTTTTGAGTCCTCGAATAGGTATTAGATATATTATCGCATATGAAGCCCTTGGATGAAACTCAATTCAAATCAAAAGGTAAAACCGTCATAGTCTCTTAGGCGATTTGTTGTGTATGAAAACCTTTTAAATCATTTTGTTGTGAATAATTACCAAATATTTTTTAGTCCTTGAATAGGTATTACATATATTTAAAGCATATGAAGCCCTTGGATCAAACTCAATTCAAATCAAAGGGTAAAACCGTCATAGTCTTTTAGGGGATTTGTGGTATATGAACACCTTTCAAATCATTTTTTGTTCTTAATTACAAAATATTTTTGACTCCTTGAATAGGTATTAGATATATTTAAATCATATGAATCCCTTGGATAAAACTCAATACAAATCAAAGGGTCAAACAGTCATAGTCTCTTAGGGGATTTGTGGTGTATAAACACCTTTCGAATCATTTTTTGTGCTTAATTACCAAATATTTTGACTCCTTGAATAGGTATTAGATAATTTAAAGCATATGAAGCACTTGGATCATACTCAATTCAAATCAAAGGGTAAAACCGTCATAGTCTCTTAGGCGATTTGTGGTGTAGTACCACCTTTCACATCATTTTTTGTGAATAATTACCAAATATTTTTGAGTCCGTGAATAGGTATTAGATATATTTAAAGCATTGAAACCCTTGGATAAAAATAAATTCAAATCAAAGGGTAAAACTGTCATTGTCTCTTAGGTGATTTGTGGTGTATGAACACCTTTCAAATCATTTTCTTGTGAATAATTACGAAATATTTTGAGTTCTCGAATAGGTATTAGATATATTTAAAGCATATGAAGCCCTTGGATCAAACTCAATTCAAATCAAAAGGTAAAACCGTCATAGTCTCTGAGGCGATTTGTGGTCTATGAACACCTTTCAAATCATTTGTTGTGCTTAATTACAAAATATTTTTTACTCTTTGAATAGCTATTAGATATATTTCAATCATATGAAGCACTTTGATCGAAATTCTTTCAAAGGGTAAAACCGTCATAGTCTCCTATGCGATTTGTGGTCTATGGACACCCTTCAATTCTTTTTTTTTGTGAATAATTACAAAATATTTTTGAGTCCTTGAATAGGTATTAGATATATTAAAATCATATGAATCCCTTAGATAACACTCAATTCAAATCAAAGGGTAAAACCGTCATAACCTCTTAGGGGATTTATGGTGTAAGAACACCTTTCCAATCATTTGTTGTGGAATAATAAAAAATATTTTTGACTCCTTGAATAGGTATTAGATATATTTAAAGCATATGAAGCCCTTTGATCAAACTCAATACAAATCAAAATGTAATACCGTCATAGTCTCTTAGGGGATTTGTGGTGTCTGAACACCTGTCAAGTCAGTTTTTGTGCTTAATTACCAAATATTTTTGAGTCCATGAATAGGTAAAAGATATATTTGAAGCATATGAAGCCTTGGATCAAACTCAATTCAAATCAAAGGATAAAAACCGTCATAGTCTCTTAGGGGGATTTATAGTGTATGAAAACCTTTTAAATATTTTTTTTGTGAATAATTACCAAATATTTGTGAATCCTTCAATAGGTATTAGATATATTTAAAGCATATGAAGCATTTAGATCAAACTCATTATAAATCAAAGGGTAAAACCGTCATAGTCTCTTAGGGGATTTGTGGTGTATGAACACCTTTCAAATCATTTTTTGTGCTTAATTACCAAATATTTTTGACTCCTTGAATAGGTATTAGATATATTTAAAGCATGTGAAGCCCTTGGATCAAACTCAATACAAATCAAAGGATAAAACCGTCATAGTCTCTTACGCGATTTGTTGTGTATGAAAACCTTTCAAATCATTTTGTTGTAAATAATTACCAAATATTTTTGAGTCCTTGAATAGGTATTAGATATATTTACAGCATATGAAGTCCTTGGATCAAACTCAATACAAATAAAAGGGTAAAACCGTCATAGTCTCTTAGGGATGTGTGGTGTATGAACACCTTTCAAATCAATTTTTGTGCTTAATTACCAAATATATTTGACTCCTTAAATAGGTATTAGATATATTAAAAGCTTATGAAGCCCTTGGATCAAACTCAATACAAATCAAAGGGTCAAACCGTTATACTCTCTTAGGGGATTTGTGGTGTATGAACACCATTCAAATTATTTTTTGTGCTTAATTACAAAATATTTTTGACTTCTTGAATAGGGATTAGATATATTTAAAGCATATGAAGCCCTTGGATCAATCTCAATTCAAATCAAAGGGTAAAACCGTAATATTCTCTTAGGCAATTTGTGGTGAAGGACCACCATTCAAATCAATTTGTTGTGAATAATTAACAAATATTTTGAGTCCTTGAATAGGTATTAGATATTATTAAAGCATATTAAGCCCTTGGATGAAACTCAATTCAAATGAAAGGGTAAAACCGTCATAGTCTCTTAGGTGATTTGTGGTGTATGAACACCTTTCAAATTATTTTGTTGTGAATAATTACCAAATATTTTTGAGTCCTCGAATAGGTATTAGATATATTATCGCATATGAAGCCCTTGGATGAAACTCAATTCAAATCAAAAGGTAAAATCGTCATAGTCTCTTAGGCGATTTGTTGTGTATGGAAACCTTTTAAATCATTTTGTTGTGAATAATTACCAAATATTTTTTAGTCCTTGAATAGGTATTAGATATATTGAAAGCATATGAAGCCCTTGGATCAAACTCAATTCAAATCAAAGGGTAAAACCGTCATAGTCTCTTAGGGGATTTGTGGTATATGAACACCTTTCAAATCATTTTTTGTGCTTAATTACAAAATATTTTTGACTCCTTGAATAGGTATTAGATATATTTAAATCATATGAATCCCTTGGATAAAACTCAATACAAATCAAAGGGTCAAACAGTCATAGTCTCTTAGGGGATTTGTGGTGTATAAACACCTTTCGAATCATTTTTTGTGCTTAATTACCAAATATTTTGACTCCTTGAATAGGTATTAGATAATTTAAAGCATATGAAGCACTTGGATCATACTCAATTCAAATCAAAGGGTAAAACCGTCATAGTCTCTTAGGCGATTTGTGGTGTAGTACCACCTTTCACATCATTTTTTTGTGAATAATTACCAAATATTTTTGAGTCCGTGAATAGGTATTAGATATATTTAAAGCATTGAAACCCTTGGATGAAAATAAATTCAAATCAAAGGGTAAAACTGTCATTGTCTCTTAGGTGATTTGTGGTGTATGAACACCTTTCAAATCATTTTCTTGTGAATAATTACGAAATATTTATGAGTTCCTGAATAGGTATTAGATATATTTAAAGCATATGAAGCCCTTGGATCAAACTCAATTCAAATCAAAAGGTAAAACCGTCATAGTCTCTGAGGCGATTTGTGGTCTATGAACACCTTTCAAATCATTTGTTGTGCTTAATTACAAAATATTTTTTACTCTTTGAATAGCTATTAGATATATTTCAATCATATGAAGCACTTTGATCGAAATTCTTTCAAAGGGTAAAACCGTCATAGTCTCCTATGCGATTTGTGGTCTATGGACACCCTTCAATTCTTTTTTTTTGTGAATAATTACAAAATATTTTTGAGTCCTTGAATAGGTATTAGATATATTAAAATCATATGAATCCCTTAGATAACACTCAATTCAAATCAAAGGGTAAAACCGTCATAACCTCTTAGGGGATTTGTGGTGTAAGAACACCTTTCCAATCATTTGTTGTGGAAAAATAAAAAATATTTTTGACTCCTTGAATAGGTATTAGATATATTTAAAGCATATGAAGCCCTTTGATCAAACTCAATACAAATCAAAATGTAATACCGTCATAGTCTCTTAGGGGATTTGTGGTGTCTGAACACCTGTCAAGTCAGTTTTTGTGCTTAATTACCAAATATTTTTGAGTCCTTGAATAGGTAAAAGATATATTTGAAGCATATGAAGCCTTGGATCAAACTCAATTCAAATCAAAGGATAAAAACCGTCATAGTCTCTTAGGGGATTTAGAGTGTATGAAAATCTTTTAAATATTTTTTTTGTGAATAATTACCAAATATTTGTGAATCCTTCAATAGGTATTAGATATATTTAAAGCATATGAAGCATTTAGATCAAACTCATTATAAATCAAAGGGTAAAACCGTCATAGTCTCTTAGGGGATTTGTGGTGTATGAACACCTTTCAAATCATTTTTTGTGCTTAATTACCAAATATTTTTGACTCCTTGAATAGGTATTGGATATATTTAAAGGATGTGAAGCCCTTGGATCAAACTCAATACAAATCAAAGGGTAAAACCGTCATAGTCTCTTAGGCGATTTGTGGTGTATGAAAACCTTTCAAATCATTTTGTTGTAAATAATTACCATATATTTTTGAGTCCTTGAATAGGTATTCGATATATTTAAAGCATATGAAGTCCTTGGATCAAACTCAATACAAATAAAAGGGTAAAACCGTCATAGTCTCTTAGGGGGATGTGTGGTGTATGAACACCTTTCAAATCAATTTTTGTGCTTAATTACCAAATATATTTGACTACTTAAATAGGTATTAGATATATTAAAAGCTTATGAAGCCCTTGGATCAAACTCAATACAAATCAAAGGGTCAAACCGTTATACTCTCTTAGGGGATTTGTGGTGTATGAACACCATTCAAATTATTTTTTGTGCTTAATTACAAAATATTTTTGACTTCTTGAATAGGGATTAGATATATTTAAAGCATATGAAGCCCTTGGATCAATCTCAATTCAAATCAAAGGGTAAAACCGTAATATTCTCTTAGGCAATTTGTGGTGAAGGACCACCATTCAAATCAATTTTTTGTGAATAATTAACAAATATTTTGAGTCCTTGAATAGGTATTAGATATTATTAAAGCATATTAAGCCCTTGGATGAAACTCAATTCAAATGAAAGGGTAAAACCGTCATAGTCTCTTAGGTGATTTGTGGTGTATGAACACCTTTCAAATTATTTTGTTGTGAATAATTACCAAATATTTTTGAGTCCTCGAATAGGTATTAGATATATTATCGCATATGAAGCCCATGGATCAAACTCAATTCAAATTAAAAGGTAAAACCGTCATAGAGTCTTAGGGGATTTGTGGTATATGAACACCTTTCAAATCATTTTTTGTGCTTAATTACAAAATATTTTTGACTCCTTGAATAGGTATTAGATATATTTAAATCATATGAAGCACTTGGATCATACTCAATTCAAATCAAAGGGTAAAACCGTCATAGTCTCTTAGGCGATTTGTGGTGTAGTACCACCTTTCACATCATTTTTTTGTGAATAATTACCAAATATTTTTGAGTCCGTGAATAGGTATTAGATATATTTAAAGCAAAAGAAACCCTTGGATGAAAATAAATTCAAATCAAAGGGTAAAACTGTCATTGTCTCTTAGGTGATTTATGGTGTATGAACACCTTTCAAATTATTTTCTTGTGAATAATTACGAAATATTTATGAGTTCTCGAATAGGTATTAGATATATTTAAAGCATAATAAGCCCTTGGATCAAACTCAATTCAAATCAAAAGGTAAAACCGTCATAGTCTGTGAGGCGATTTGTGGTCTATGAACACCTTTCAAATCTTTTGTTGTGCTTAATTACAAAATATTTTTTACTCTTTGAATAGCTATTAGATATATTTCAATCATATGAAGCACTTTGATCAAAATTCTTTTCAAAGGGTAAAACCGTCATAGTCTCCTATGCGATTTGTGGTCTATGGACACCCTTCAATTTTTTTTTTGTGAATAATTTCAAAATATTTTTGAGTTCTTGAATCGGTATTAGATATATTAAAAGCATATGAATCCCTTAGATAACACTCCATTAAAATCAAAGGGTAAAACCGTCATAACCTCTTATGGGATTTGTGGTGTAAGAACACCTTTCCAATCATTTGCTGTGGAATAATAAAAAATATTTTTGACTCCTTGAATAGGTATTAGATATATTTAAAGCATATGAAGCCCTTGGATCAAACTCAATTCAAATCAAAGGGTAAAACCGTCATAGTCTCTTAAGTTATTCGTGGTGTATAAACACCTTTCAAATCATTTTCTTGTGAATAATTACAAAATAATTTTGAGTCCTCAAATAGCTATTATATATATTTAAAGCATATGAAGGCTTTGGATCAAACTGAATTCAAATCAAAGGCTTAAACCGTCATAGTGACTTTGGCGATTTGTGGTGTAGGTTCACCTTTCAAATCATTTTGTTGTGAATACTTACCAAATATTTTTGACTCCTTGAATAGGTATTAGATATATTTAAAGCAAATGAAGCCCTTGGATGAAACTCAATTTAAATCAAAGGGTAAAACCGTCATATTCTCTTAGGTTATTTGTGGTGTATGAATACCTTTCAAATCATTTTCTTGTGAATAATTACAAAATATTTTTAAGTCCTAGAATAGGTGTTAGATATATTTAAAGCATATGAAGCCCTTTGGATCAAACTCAATTCAAATCAAAGGGTAAAACCGTCCTAGTCTCTTAGGCGATTTATTGTGTATGAAAAACTTTCAAATCATTTTGTTGTGAATAATTACCACATATTTTTCAGTCCTTGAATAGGTATTAAATATATTTAAAGCATATGAAGCCCTTGGATGAAACTCAATTCAAATCAAAGGGTAAAACCGTCATAGTCTTTTAGGGGATTTGTAGTACATGAACACCTTTGAAATCATTTTTTGTGCTTAATTACCAAATATTATTGACTCCTTGAATAGGTATCAGATATATTTAAATCATATGAATCCCTTGGATCAAACTCAATACAAATCAAAGGGTCAAACCGTCATAGTCTCTTAGGGGATTTGTGGTGTATGAACACCTTTCGAATCATTTTTTGTGCTTAATTACCAAATATTTTTGACTCCTTGAATAGATATTAGATATATTTAAAGCATATGAAGCCCTTGGATTAAACTCAATTCAAATCGAAGGGTAAAACTGTCATAGTCTCTTAAACGATTTGTGGTGTAGGACCACATTTCAAATCATTTTGTTGTGAATAATTACAAAATATTTTTGAGTCCTCGAATAGGTATTAGATATATTTAAAGCATATGAAGCCCTTGGATCAAACTCAATTCAAATCAAAAGGTAAAACTGTCATAGTCTCTTATGCGATTTGAGGTCTATGAACACCTATCAAATCATTTGTTGTGCTTAATTACAAAATATTTTTGACTCTTTGAATAGGTATTAGATATATTTCAATCATATGAAGCACTTGGATCGAAATTCTTTCAAAGGGTAAAACCGTTATAGTCTCCTAGGCGATTTGTGGTTTATGGACACCCTTCAAATCTGTTTTTTGAAATAATTACAAAATATTTTTGAGTCCTTGAATAGGTATTAGATATATTAAAAGCATATGAATCCCATAGATAACACTCAAATCAAATCAAAGGGTAAAACCATCATAACCTCTTAGGGGATTTGTGGTGTAAGAACACCTTTTCAGTCATTTCTTGTGGAATAATTAAAAATATTTTTGACTCCTTGAATAGGTATTAGATATGTTTAAAGCACCTGAAGCCCTTGGATCAAACTCAATACAAATCAAAGGGTAATACCGTCATAGTCTCTTAGGGGATTTGTGGTGTATGAACACCTTTCAAATCATTTTTTGTGCTTAATTACCAAATATGTTTGACTCCTTGAATAGGTAATAGATATATTTAAAGCATATGAAGCCCTTGGATCAAACTCAATTCAAATCAAAGGGTAAAACCGTCATAGTCTCTTAGGCAATTTGTGGTGTATGAAAACCTTTTAAATCATTTTTTTTGTGAATAATTACCAAATATTTTTGAATCCTTGAATAGGTATTAGATATATTTAAAGGATATGAAGTCCTTGGATCAAACTCAAAACAAATCAAAGGGTAAAACCGTCATAGTTTCTTAGGAAATTTGTGGTGTCTGAAAACCTTTTAAATCATTTTTTGTGATTAATTACCAAATATTTTTGACTCCTTGAAAAGGTATTAGATATAGTTAAAGCAAATGAAGCCCTTGGAATAAACTCAATTCAAATCAAAGGGTAAAACCGTCATAGTCTCTTAAGTGATTTGTGGTGTATGAACACCTTTCAAATCATTTTCTTGTGAATAATTACAAAATACATTTTAGTCCTCGAATAGGTATTAGATATATTTAAAGCATATGAAGCCCTTGGATCAAACTCAATTCAAATCCAAAGGTAAAACCGTCATAGTCTCTTAGGCGATTTGTGGTCTATGAACACCTTTCAAATCATTTGTTGTGCTTAATTTCCAAATATTTTTGACTCTTTGAATAGGATTAGATATATTTCAATCATATGCAACACTTGGATCGAAATTCTTTCTAAGGGTAAAACTGTCATAGTCTCCTAGGCGATTTGTGGTCTATGGACACCCTTCAAATCTTTTTGTTGTGAATAATTAATAAATATTTGGAGTCATTGAAATGGTATAAGATATATTTAAAGTATATAAAGCCCTTGGATCAAACTCAATACAAATCCAAGGGTAAAACCGTCATAGTCTCATAGGGGATTTATGGTGTATGAACGCCTTTCAATTCATTTTTTGTGCTTAATTACCAAATATTTTTACCCCTTAAATAGGTTTTAGATATATTTAAAGCATATGAAGCCCTTGGATCAAACTCAATTCAAATCAAAAGGTAAAACTGTCATTGTCTCTTAGGGGATTTATGGTGTATAAACACCTTTCAATTCATTTTTTGTGCTTAATTACCAAATATTTTTGACCCCTTGAATAGGTATTAGATATATTTAAAGCTTATGAAGCCCTTGGATCAAACTCAATTCAAATCAAAGGGTAAAACCGTCAATGTCTCTTAGGCGATTGGTGGTGTAGGACCACCTTTTAAATCATTTTGTTGGGAATAATTACCAAATATTTTTGAGTCCTTGAATAGGTATTAGATACTTTAAAGCATATGAAACCCTTGGATGAAAATCAATTCAAATAAAAGGGTAAAACCGTCATTGTCTCTTAGGTGATTTGTGGTGTATGAACACCTTTCAAATCATTTTTTGTGCTCAATTACCAAATATTTTTGACTCCTTGAATAGGTATTACATATGTTTAAAGCATATGAAGCCGTTGGATCAAACTCAATTCAAATCAAAGGGTAAAACCGTCATAGTCTCTTAAGTGATTTGTGGTGTATGAACACCTTTCAAATCATTTTCTTGTGAATAATTACAAAATAATTTTGAGTCCTCGAAGAGGTATTAGATAAATTTAAAGCATATGAAGCCTTTGGATCAAACTCAATTCAAATCAAAGGCTAAAACCGTCATAGTCTCTTAGGCGATTTGTGGTGTAGGACCACCTTTAAAATCATTTTGTTGTGAATACTTAACAAATATTTCTGACTCCTTGAATAGGTATTAGATATATTTAAAGCTAACGAAGCCCTTGGATTAAACTCATTACAAATCCAAGGGTAAAACCGTCATAGTCTCATAGGGGATTTATGGTGTATGAACACCTTTCAATTCATTTTTTGTGCTTAATTACCAAATATTTTTGAATCCTTGAATAGGTATTAGATATATTTAAAGCATATGAAGCCCTTGGATCAAACTCAATTCAAATCAAAGGGTAAAACGTCATTGTCTCTTAGGCGATTTGTGGTGTAGGACCACCTTTCAAATCATTTTGTTGAGAAAATTAACAATAAATTTGAGTCCTTGAATAGGTATTAGATATATTTAAAGCATATGAAACCCTTTGATGAAAATCAATTCAAATAAAAGTGTAAAATCGTCATTGCCTCTTAGGTGATTTATAGTGTATGAACACCTTTCAAATTATTTTCTTGTGAATAATTACCAAATATTTTTGAGTCCTCGAATAGGTATTAGATATATTTAAAGCATATGAAGCCCTTGGATCAAACTCAATTCAAATCAAAAGGTATAACCGTCATAGTCTCTTATGCGATTTGAGGTCTATGAACACCTTTCAAATCATTTGTTGTGCTTAATTACAAAATATTTTTGACTCTTTGAATAGTTATTAGATATATTTCAATCATATGAAGCACTTGGATCGAAATTCATTCAAATGGTAAAACCGTCATAGTCTCCTAGGGGATTTGAGGTCTATGGAGAACCTTCAAATCGTTTTTTTGTGAATAATTACAAAATATTTTTCAGTCCTTTAATAGGTATTAGATATAAAAGCATATGAATCCCTTAAATAACACTCAATTCAAATCAAGGGGTAAAACCGTCATAACCTCTTAGGGGATTTGTGGTGTAAGAACACCTTTCCAATCATTTGTTTTGGAATAATAAAAAATATTTTTGATTCCTTGAATAGGTATTAGATATATTTAAAGCATATGAAGCCCTTGGATCAAACTCAATACAAATCAAACGGTAATACCGTTATAGTCTCTTAGGGGATTTGTGGTGTATGAACACCTTTCAAATCATTTTTTCTGCTTAATTACCAAATATTTTTGACTTCTTGAATAGGTAATAGATATATTTAAAGCATATGAAGCCCTTGGATCAAAATTCAAATCAAACGGTAAACCCGTCATAGTCTCTTAGGCGATTTGTGATATATGAAAACCTTTTAAATCATTTTTTTTGTGAATAATTAACAAATATTTTGGAATCCTTGAATAGGTATTAGATATATTTAAAGCATATGAAGTCCTTGGATCAAACTCAATACAAATCAAAGGAAAAAACCGTCATAGTCTCTTAGGAGATTTGTGGTGTCTGAAAACCTTTCAAATCATTTCTTGTGCTTAATTACCAAATATTTTTGAATCCTTGAATAGGTATTAGATATATTTAAAGCATATGAAGCCCTTGGATCAAACTCAATACAAATCAAAGGGTAAAATCGTCATAGTCTCTTAAGTGATTTGTGGTGTATGAACACCTTTCAAATCATTTTCTTGTTAATAATTACAAAATACTTTTGAGTCCTCGAATAGGTATTAGATATATTTAAAGAATATGAAGCCTTTGGATCAAACTCAATTCAAATCAAAGGCTAAAACCGTCATAGTCTCTTAGGCGATTTGTGGTGTAGGACCACCTTTCAAATCATTTTGTTGTGAATACTTACCAAATATTTTTGACTCCTTGAATAGGTATTATATATATTTAAAGAAAATGAAGCCCTTGGATGAAATTCAATTCAAATCAAAGGGTAAAACCGTCATAGTCTTTTAGGTTATTTGTGGTGTATGAATACCTTTCAAATCATTTTCTTGTGAATAATTACCAAATATTTTTGAGTCCTAGAATAGGTATCAGATATATTTAAAGCATATGAAGCCCTTGTATCAAACTCAATTCAAATCAAAAGGTAAAATCGTCAAAGTCTCTTAGGCGATTTGTGGTCTATGAACACCTTTCAAATCATTTGTTGTGCTTAATTACCAAATATTTTTGACTCTTTGAATAGGTATTAGATATATTTCAATCATATGAAGCACTTGGATCGAAATTCTTACAAAGGGTAAAACTGTCATAGTCTCCTAGCCGATTTGTGTTCTATGGACACCCTTCAAATCTTTTTGTTGTGAATAATTACCAAATATTTGGAGTCATTAAATAGGTATAAGATATATTTAAAGTATATAATGCCCTTGGATCAAACTCAATACAAATCCAAGGGTAAAACCGTCATAGTCTCATAGGGGATTTATGGTGTATGAACACCTTTCACTTCATTTTTTGTGCTTAATTACCAATTATTTTAGACACCTTGAGTAGGTATTAGATATATTTAAAGCATATGAAGCCCTTGGATCAAACTCAATTCAAATCAAAAGGTAAAACCGTCATAGTCTCTTAGGCGATTTGTGCTCTATGAGCAACTTTCAAATCATTTGTTGTGCTTAATTAACAAATATTTTTGACACTTGGAATAGGTATTAGATATATTTCAATCATATGAATGACTTGGATCAAAATTCTTTCAAAGGGTAAAACCGTCATAGTCTCCTAGGCGATCTGTGGTCTTATGACGCCTTTCAAATCTTATTTTTGTGAATGATTACCAAATATTTTTGAGTCCTTGAATAGGTATTAGATATATTTAAAGCATATGAAGCACTTGGATAACACTCAATTCAAATCAAAGGGTAAAACCGTCAATGTCTCTTAGGGGATTTGTGGTGTAAGAACACCTTTCCAATCATTTGTTGTGGAATAATAAAAAATATTTTTTACTCCTTGAATAGGTATTAGATATATTTAAAGCATATGAAGCCCTTGGATCAAACTCAATACAAATCAAAGGGTAATACCGTCATAATCTCTTAGGGCATTTGTGGTGTATGAACACCTTTCAAATCATTTTTTTGAGCTTAATTACCAAATATTTTTGACTCCTTGAATAAGTAATAGATATATTTAAAGCATATGAAGCCCTTGGATCAAGCTCAATTCAAATCAAAGAGTAAAACCGTCATAGTCTCTTAGGCTATTTGTGGTGTATGAAAACCTTTTAAATCATTTTATTTGTGAATAATTACCAAATATTTTTGAATCCTTGAATAGGTATTAGATATATTTAAAGCATATGAAGTCCTTGGATCAAACTCAATACAAATCAAAGGGTAAAACCGTCATAGTCTCTTAGGAGATTTGTGGTGTCTGAAAACCTTTCAAATCATTTTTTGTGCTTAATTACCAAATATTTTTGACTCCTTGAATATGTATTAGATATCTTTAAAGCATATGAAGCCCTTGGAAGAAACTCAATTCAAATCAAAGGGTAAAACTGTCATAGTCTCTTAAGTTATTTGTGGTGTATGAACACCTTTCAAATCATTTTCTTGTGAATAATTACAAAATACTTTTGAGTCCTAGAATAGGTATTAGATATATTTAAAGCATATGAAGCCTTTGGATCAAACTCAATTCAAATCAAAGGCTAAAACCGTCATAGTCTCTTAGGCGATTTGTGGTGTAGGTCCACCTTTCAAATCATTTTGTTCTGATTAGATAATATATATTTTTGAGTCCTTGAATAGGTATTATATATATTTAAAGAAAATGAAGCCCTTGGATGAAACTCAATTCAAATCAAAGGGTAAAAAGTGTCATAGTCTCTTAGGTGATTTGTGGTGTATGTACACCTTTCAAATAATTTTCTTGTGAATAATTACCAAATATTTTTGAGTCCTCGAATAGGTATTAGATATATTTAAAGCATATGAAGCCCTTGGATCAAACTCAATTCAAATCAAAAGGTAAAACTGTCATAGTCTCTTATGCGATTTGAGGTCTATGAACACCTTTCAAATCATTTGTTGTGCTTAATTACAAAATATTTTTGACTCTTTGAATAGGTATTAGATATATTTCAATCATATGAAGCACTTGGATCGAAATTCATTCAAATGGTAAAACCGTCATAGTCTCCTAGGGGATTTGTGGTCTATGGACACCAAATCTTTTTTTTGTGAATAATTACAAAATATTTTTCAGTCCTTAAATAGGTATTAGATATAAAAGCATATGAATCCCTTAGATAACACTCAATTCAAATCAAGGGGTAAAACTGTCATAACCACTTATGGGATTTGTGGTGTAAGAACACCTTTCCAATCATTTGTTTTGGAATAATAAAAAATATTTTTGATTCCTTGAATAGGTATTAGATATATCTAAAGCATATGAAGCCCTTGGATCAAACTCAATACAAATCAAAGGGTAATACCGTTATAGTCTCTTAGGGGATTTGTGGTGTATGAACACCTTTCAAATCATTTTTTTGGCTTAATTACCAAATATTTTTGACTCCTTGAATAGGTAATAGAAATATTTAAAGCATATGAAGCCCTTGGATCAAACTCAATTCAAATCAAACGGTAAACCCGTCATAGTCTCTTAGGCGATTTGTGATGAATGAAAACCTTTTAAATCATTTTTTTTTGTGAATAATTAACAAATATTTTTGAATCCTTGAATAGGTATTAGATATATTTAAAGCATATGAAATCCTTGGATCAAACTCAATACAAATCAAAGGGTAAAACCGTCATAGTCTCTTAGGAGATTTGTGGTGTCTGAAAACCTTTCAAATCATTTCTTGTGCTTAATTACCAAATATTTTTGAATCCTTGAATAGGAATTAGATATATTTAAAGCATATGAAGCCCTTGGATCAAACTCAATACAAATCAAAGGGTAAAATCGTCATAGTTTCTTAAGTGATTTGTGGTGTATGAACACCTTTCAAATCATTTTTTTGTTAATAATTACAAAATAATTTTGAGTCCTCGAATAGGTATTAGATATATTTAAAGCATATGAAGCCTTTGGATCAAACTCAATTCAAATCAAAGGCTAAAACCATCATAGTCTCTTAGGCGATGTGTGGTGTAGGACCACCTTTCAAATCATTTTGTTGTGAATACTTACCAAATATTTTTGAGTCCTTGAATAGGTATTATATATATTTAAAGAAATGAAGCCCTTGGATGAAATTAAATTCAAATCAAAGGGTAAAATCGTTATAGTCTCTTAGGTTATTTGTGGTGTATGAATACCTTTCAAATCATTTTCTTGTGAATAATTACCAAATATTTTTGAGACCTAGAATAGGTATCAGATATATTTAAATCATATGAAGCCCTTGTATCAAACTCAATTCAAATCAAAAGGTAAAATCGTCATAGTCTCTTAGGCGATTTGTGGTCTATGAACACCTTTCAAATCATTTGTTGTGCTTAATTACCAAATATTTTTGACTCTTTGAATAGGTATTAGATATATTTCAATCATATGAAGCACTTGGATCGAAATTCTTACAAAGGGTAAAACTGTCATAGTCTCCTAGGCGATTTGTCGTCTATGGACACCCTTCAAATCTTTTTGTTGTGAATAATTACCAAATATTTGGAGTCATTAAATAGGTATAAGATATATTTAAAGTATATAATGCCCTTGGATCAAACTCAATACAAATCCAAGGGTAAAACCGTCATAGTCTCATAGGGGATTTATGGTGTATGAACACCTTTCACTTCATTTTTTGTGCTTAATTACCAATTATTTTTGACACCTTGAGTAGGTATTAGATATATTTAAAGCATATGAAGCACTTGGATCAAACTCAATTCAAATCAAAAGGTAAAACCGTCATAGTCTCTTAGGCGATTTTTGTGCTCTATGAGCAACTTTCAAATCATTTTTTGTGCTTAATTAACAAATATTTTTGACACTTTGAATAGATATTAGATATATTTCAATCATATGAATCACTTGGATCAAAATTCTTTCAAACGGTAAAACCGTCATAGTCTCCTAGGCGATCTGTGGTCTTATGACGCCCTTCAAATCTTATTTTTGTGAATGATTACCAAATATTTTTGAGTCCTTAAATAGGTATTAGATATATTTAAAGCATATGAAGCACTTGGATAACACTCAATTCAAATCAAAGGGTAAAACCGTCAATGTCTCTTAGGGGATTTGTGGTGTAAGAACACCTTTCCAATCATTTGTTGTGAAATAATAAAAAATATTTTTTACTCCTTGAATAGGTATTAGATATATTTAAAGCATATGAAGCCCTTGGATCAAACTCAATAAAAATCAAAGGGTAATACCGTCATAATCTCTTAGGGGATTTGTGGTGTATGAACACCTTTCAAATCATTTTTTTGTGCTTAATTACCAAATATTTTTGACTCCTTGAATAGGTAATAGATATATTTAAAGCATATGAAGCCCTTGGATCAAAATCAATTTAGATCAAAGAGTAAAACCGTCTTAGTTTCTTAGGCGATTTGTGGTGTATGAAAACCTTTTAAATCATTTTTTTTGTGAATAATTACCAAATATTTTTGAATCCTTGAATAGGTATTAGATATATTTAAAGAATATGAATTCCTTGGATCAAACTCAATACAAATCAAAGGGTAAAACCGTCATAGTCTCTTAGGAGATTTGTGGTGTCTGAAAATCTTTCAAATAATTTTTTGTGCTTAATTAACATTATTTTTGACTCCTTGAATAGGTATTAGATATATTTAAAACATATGAAGCCCTTGGATCAAAGTCAATATAAATCAAAGGGTCAAATCGTCATAGTCTCTTAGGCGATTTGTGGTCTATGAACACCTTTCAAATCATTTGTTGTGCTTAATTACCAAATATTTTTGACTCTTTGAATAGGTATTAGATATATTTCAATCATATGAAGCACTTGGATCAAAATTCTTACAAAGGGTAAAACTGTCATAGTCTCCTAGGCGATTTGTCGTCTATGGACACTCTTCAAATCTTTTTGTTGTGAATAATTACCAAATATTTGGAGTCATTAAATAGGTATACGATATATTTAAAGTATATAATGCCCTTGGATCAAACTCAATACAAATCCAAGGGTAAAACCGTCATAGTCTCATACGGGATTTATGGTGTATGAACACCTTTCACTTCATTTTTTGTGCTTAATTACCAATTATTTTTGACACCTTGAGTAGGTATTAGATATATTTAAAGCATATGAAGCACTTGGATCAAACTCAATTCAAATCAAAAGGTAAAACCGTCATAGTCTCTTAGGCGATTTTTGTGCTCTATTAGCAACTTTCAAATCATTTTTTGTGCTTAATTAACAAATATTTTTGACACTTTGAATAGATATTAGATATATTTCAATCATATGAATCACTTGGATCAAAATTCTTTCAAAGGGTAAAACCGTCATAGTCTCCTAGGCGATCTGTGGTCTTATGACGCCCTTCAAATCTTATTTTTGTGAATGATTACCAAATATTTTTGAGTCCTTAAATAGGTATTAGATATATTTAAAGCATATGAAGCACTTGGATAACACTCAATTCAAATCAAAGGGTAAAACCGTCAATGTCTCTTAGGGGATTTGTTGTGTCATAACACCTTTCCAATCATTTGTTGTGAAATAATAAAAAATATTTTTTACTACTTGAATAGGTATTAGATATATTTAAAGCATATGAAGCCCTTGGATCAAACTCAATAAAAATCAAAGGGTAATACCGTCATAATCTCTTAGGGGATTTGTGGTGTATGAACACCTTTCAAATCATTTTTTTGTGCTTAATTACCAAATATTTTTGACTCCTTGAATAGGTAATAGATATATTTAAAGCATATGAAGCCCTTGGATCAAAATCAATTTAGATCAAAGAGTAAAACCGTCTTAGTTTCTTAGGCGATTTGTGCTGTATGAAAACCTTTTAAATCATTTTTTTTGTGAATAATTACCAAATATTTTTGAATCCTTGAATAGGTATTAGATATATTTAAAGCATATGAAGTCCTTGGATCAAACTCAATACAAATCAAAGGGTAAAACCGTCATAGTCTCTTAGGAGATTTGTGGTGTCTGAAAATTTTTCAAATAATTTTTTGTGCTTAATTAACATTATTTTTGACTCCTTGAATAGGTATTAGATATATTTAAAACATATGAAGCCCTTGGATCAAAGTCAATATAAATCAAAGGGTCAAGCCGTCATAGTCTCTTAGGGGATTTGTGGTGTATGAACAACTTTGAAATCATTTTGTTGTGAATAATCACCAAATATTTTTGAGTCCTAGAAAAGGTATTAGATATAGTTAAAGCAAATGAAGCCCTTGGATGAAACTCAATTCAAATCAAAGGGTAAAACCATCACTGTCTCTTAGGCGATTTGTGGTGTATGAAAACCTTTCAAATCATTTTTTTGTGAATAATTACCAATTATTTTAAGTCCTTGAATAGGTATTAGATATATTTAAAGAATATGAAGCGCTTGGATAAAACTCAATACAAATCCAAGGGTAAAACTGTCATAGTCTCATAGGGGACTTTTGGTGTATAAACACCTTTCAAATCATTTTTTGTGCTTAATTACCAAATATTTTTGACTCCTCGAATAGTTATTAGCTATATTTAAAGCATATGAAGCCCTTGTATCAAACTCAATTCAAATCAAAGGGTAAACCCGTCATAGTCTCTTGGGCGATTTGTGGTGTTGGACCACCTTTCAAATCATTTTTTTATGAATAATTACCAAATATTTTTGAATCCTTGAATAGGTACTAGATATATTAAAGCATATGAAGTCCTTGGATCAAACTCATTACAAATTATAGGGTAAAACCGTCATAGTCTCTTAGGAGATTTGTGGTGTCTGAAAACCTTTCAAATCATTTTTTGTGCTTAATTACCAAATATTTTTGACTCCTTGAATATGTATTAGAATTCTAAATAAGCATATGAAGCCCTCGGAAGAAACTCAATTCAAATCAAAGGGTAAAACTGTCATAGTCTCTTAAGTGATTTGTGGTGTATGAACACCTTTCAAGTCATTTTCTTGTGAATAATTACAAAATACTTTTGAGTCCTAGAATAGGTATTAGATATATTTAAAGCATATGAAGCCTTTGGATCAAACTCAATTCAAATCAAAGGCTAAAACCGTCATAGTCTCTTAAGCGATTTGTGGTGTAGGTCCACCTTTCAAATCATTTTGTTCTGATTAATTAACAAATATTTTTGAGTCCTTGAATATGTATTGTATATATTTGAAGAAAATGAAGCCCTTGGATGAAACTCAATTCAAATCAAAGGGTAAAACTGTCATAGTCTCTTAGGTGATTTGTGGTGTATGTACACCTTTCAAATCATTTTCTTGTGAATAATTACCAAATATTTTTGAGTCCTCGAATAGGTATTAGATATATTTAAAGCATATGAAGCCCTTGGATCAAACTCAATTCAAATCAAAAGGTAAAACCGTCATAGTCTCTTAGGCGATTTGTGATCTATGAACACCTTTCAAATCATTTGTTGTGCTTAATTACCAAATATTTTTGAATATCTGAATAGGTATTAGATATATTTCAATCATATGAAGCACTTGGATCGAAATTCTTTCAAAGGGTAAAACCGTCATAGTCTCCTAGGCGATTTGTGGTCTATGGACACCTTTCAAATCTTTTTGTTGTGAATAATTACCAAATATTTTCAGTCCTTGAATAGGTATAAGATATATTTAAAGCATATAAAGCCCTTGGATCAAACTAAATACAAATCTAAGGGTAAAACCGTCATAGTCTCATAGGGGATTTGTGGTGTATGAACACCTTTTAATTCCCTTTTTGTGCTTAATTACCAAATATTTTTGATTCCTTGAATATGTATTAGATATATTTAAAGCATATGAAGCCTTTGGATCAAACTCAATTCAAATCAAAGGGTAAAACCGTCGTAGTCTCTTAGGCGATTTGTGGTGTAGGACCACCTTTCAAATCATTTTGTTATGAGTAATTACCAAATATATTTGAGTCCTTGAATAGGTATAAGATATATTTAAAGTATATGAAGCCCTTGGATGAAACTCAATTCAAATCAAAGGGTAAAACTGTCATAGTCTCATAAGTGATTTGTGGTGTATGAACACCTTTCAAATCATTTTCTTGTGAATAATTACCAAATATTTTTGAGTCCTCGAATAGGTATTAGATATATTTAAAGCATATGAAGCCCTTGGATCAAACTCAATTCAAATCAAAAGGTAAAACCGTCATAGTCTCTTAGGCGATTTGTGGTCTATGAACACCTTTCAAATCATTTGTTGTCCTTAATTACCAAATATTTTTGAATATCTGAATAGGTATTAGATATATTTCAATCATATGAAGCACTTGGATCGAAATTCTTACAAAGGGTAAAACTGTCATAGTCTCCTAGGCGATTTGTCGTCTATGGACACTCTTCAAATCTTTTTGTTGTGAATAATTACCAAATATTTGGAGTCATTAAATAGGTATACGATATATTTAAAGTATATAATGCCCTTGGATCAAACTCAATACAAATCCAAGGGTAAAACCGTCATAGTCTCATAGGGGATTTATGGTGTATGAACACCTTTCACTTCATTTTTTGTGCTTAATTACCAATTATTTTTGACACCTTGAGTAGGTATTAGATATATTTAAAGCACATGAAGCACTTGGATCAAACTCAATTCAAATCAAAAGGTAAAACCGTCATAGTCTCTTAGGCGATTTTTGTGCTCTATGAGCAACTTTCAAATCATTTTTTGTGCTTAATTAACAAATATTTTTGACACTTTGAATAGATATTAGATATATTTCAATCATATGAATCACTTGGATCAAAATTCTTTCAAAGGGTAAAACCGTCATAGTCTCCTAGGCGATCTGTGGTCTTATGACGCCCTTCAAATATTATTTTTGTGAATGATTACCAAATATTTTTGAGTCCTTAAATAGGTATTAGATATATTTAAAGCATATGAAGCACTTGGATAACACTCAATTCAAATCAAAGGGTAAAACCGTCAATGTCTCTTAGGGGATTTGTGGTGTAAGAACACCTTTCCAATCATTTGTTGTGAAATAATAAAAAATATTTTTTACTCCTTGAATAGGTATTAGATATATTTAAAGCATATGAAGCCCTTGGATCAAACTCAATAAAAATCAAAGGGTAATACCGTCATAATCTCTTAGGGGATTTGTGGTGTATGAACACCTTTCAAATCATTTTTTTGTGCTTAATTACCAAATATTTTTGACTCCTTGAATAGGTAATAGATATATTTAAAGCATATGAAGCCCTTGGATCAAAATCAATTTAGATCAAAGAGTAAAACTATCTTAGTTTCTTAGGCGATTTGTGGTGTATGAAAACCTTTTAAATCATTTTTTTTGTGAATAATTACCAAATATTTTTGAATCCTTGAATAGGTATTAGATATATTTAAAGCATATGACGTCCTTGGATCAAACTCAATACAAATCAAAGGGTAAAACCGTCATAGTCTCTTAGGAGATTTGTGGTGTCTGAAAATCTTTCAAATAATTTTTTGTGCTTAATTAACATTATTTTTGACTCCTTGAATAGGTATTAGATATATTTAAAACATATGAAGCCCTTGGATCAAAGTCAATATAAATCAAAGGGTCAAACCGTCATAGTCTCTTAGGGGATTTGTGGTGTATGAACAACTTTAAAATCATTTTGTTGTGAATAATCACCAAATATTTTTGAGTCCTAGAAAAGGTATTAGATATTGTTAAAGCAAATGAAGCCCTTGGATGAAACTCAATTCAAATCAAAGGGTAAAACCATCACTGTCTCTTAGGCGATTTGTGGTGTATGAAAACCTTTCAAATCATTTTGTTGTGAATAATTACCAATTATTTTAAGTCCTTGAATAGGTATTAGATATATTTAAAGAATATGAAGCGCTTGGATAAAACTCAATACAAATCCAAGGGTAAAACTGTCATAGTCTCATAGGGGACTTTTGGTGTATAAACACCTTTCAAATCATTTTTTGTGCTTAATTACCAAATATTTTTGACTCCTCGAATAGTTATTAGCTATATTTAAAGCATATGAAGCCCTTGTATCAAACTCAATTCAAATCAAAGGGTAAACCCGTCATAGTCTCTTGGGCGATTTGTGGTGTTGGACCACCTTTCAAATCATTTTTTTATGAATAATTACCAAATATTTTTGAATCCTTGAATAGGTACTAGATATATTAAAGCATATGAAGTCCTTGGATCAAACTCATTACAAATTATAGGGTAAAACCGTCATAGTCTCTTAGGAGATTTGTGGTGTCTGAAAACCTTTCAAATCATTTTTTGTGCTTAATTACCAAATATTTTTGACTCCTTGAATATGTATTAGAATTCTTTAAAGCATATGAAGCCCTTGGATGAAACTCAATTCAAATCAAAGGGTAAAACTGTCATAGTCTCTTAAGTGATTTGTGGTGTATGAACACCTTTCAAGTCATTTTCTTGTGAATAATTACAAAATACTTTTGAGTCCTAGAATAGGTATTAGATATATTTAAAGCATATGAAGCCTTTGGATCAAACTCAATTCAAATCAAAGGCTAAAACCGTCATAGTCTCTTAAGCGATTTGTGGTGTAGGTCCACCTTTCAAATCATTTTGTTCTGATTAATTAACAAATATTTTTGAGTCCTTGAATAGGTATTATATATATTTGAAGAAAATGAAGCCCTTGGATGAAACTCAATTCAAATCAAAGGGTAAAACTGTCATAGTCTCTTAGGTGATTTGTGGTGTATGTACACCTTTCAAATCATTTTCTTGTGAATAATTACCAAATATTTTTGAGTCCTCGAATAGGTATTAGATATATTTAAAGCATATGAAGCCCTTGGATCAAACTCAATTCAAATCAAAAGGTAAAACCGTCATAGTCTCTTAGGCGATTTGTGGTCTATGAACACCTTTCAAATCATTTGTTGTGCTTAATTACCAAATATTTTTGAATATCTGAATAGGTATTAGATATATTTAAATCATATGAAGCACTTGGATCGAAATTCTTTCAAAGGGTAAAACCGTCATAGTCTCCTAGGCGATTCGTGGTCTATGGACACCCTTCAAATCTTTTTGTTGTGAATAATTACCAAATATTTTCAGTCCTTGAATAGGTATAAGATATATTTAAAGCATAAAAAGCCCTTGGATCAAACTACATACAAATCCAAGGGTAAAACCGTCATAGTCTCATAGGGGATTTGTGGTGTATGAACACCTTTTACTTCCCTTTTTGTGCTTAATTACCAAATATTTTTGATTCCATGAATATGTATTAGATATATTTAAAGCATATGAAGCCTTTGGATCAAACTCAATTCAAATCAAAGGGTAAAACCGTCGTAGTCTCTTAGGCGATTTGTGGTGTAGGACCACCTTTCAAATCATTTTGTTATGAGTAATTACCAAATATATTTGAGTCCTTGAATAGGTATAAGATATATTTAAAGCATATGAAGCCCTTGGATGAAACTCAATTCAAATCAAAGGGTAAAACTGTCATAGTCTCTTAAGTGATTTGTGGTGTATGAACACCTTTCAAATCATTTTCTTGTGATTAATTACAAAATACTTTTGAGTCCTAGAATAGGTATTAGATATATTTAAAGCATATGAAGCCTTTGGATCAAACTCAATTCAAATCAAAGGCTAAAACCGTCATAGTCTCTTAGGCGATTTGTGTTGTAGGTCCACCTTTCAAATCATTTTGTTCTGATTAATTAACAAATATTTTTGAGTCCTTGAATAGGTATTATATATATTTAAAGAAAATGAAGCCCTTGGATGAAACTCAATTCAAATCAAAGGGTAAAACTGTCATAGTCTCTTAGGTGATTTGTGGTGTATGTACACCTTTCAAATCATTTTCTTGTGAATAATTACCAAATATTTTTGAGTCCTCGAATAGGTATTAGATATATTTAAAGCATATGAAGCCCTTGGATCAAACTCAATTCAAATCAAAAGGTAAAACCGTCATAGTCTCTTAGGCGATTTGTGGTCTATGAACACCTTTTAAATCATTTGTTGTGCTTAATTACCAAATATTTTTGAATATCTGAATAGGTATTAGATATATTTCAATCATATGAAGCACTTGGATCGAAATTCTTTCAAAGGGTAAAACCGTCATAGTCTCCTAGGCGATTCGTGGTCTATGGACCCCCTTCAAATCTTTTTGTTGTGAATAATTACCAAATATTTTGAGTCCTTGAATAGGTATAAGATATATTTAAAGCATATAAAGCCCTTGGATCAAACTAAATACAAATCCAAGGGTAAAACCGTCATAGTCTCATAGGGGATTTGTGGTGTATGAACACCTTTTAATTCCCTTTTTGTGCTTAATTACCAAATATTTTTGATTCCTTGAATATGTATTAGATATATTTAAAGCATCTGAAGCCTTTTGATCAAACTCAATTCAAATCAAAGGGTAAAACCGTCATAGTCTCTTAGGTTATTTGTGGTGTATGAATACCTTTCAAATCATTTTCTTGTGAATAATTACCAAATATATTTGAGTCCTTGAATAGGTATAAGATATATTTAAAGCATATGAAGCCCTTGGATGAAACTCAATTCAAATCAAAGGGTAAAACGTCATAGTCTCTTAGGTGATTTGTGGTGTATGAACACATTTTAAATTATTTTCTAGTGAATAATTACCAAATATTTTTAATTCCTCGAATAGGTATTAAATATATATAAAACATATGAAGCCCTTGGATCAAACTCAATTCAAATCAAAGGGTAAAACCGTCATAGTCTCTTAGGCGATTTGTTGTGTATGAAAACCTTTTAAATCATTTTGTTGTGAATAATTACCAAATATTTTTTAGTCCTTAAATAGGTATTATATATATTTAAAGCATATGAAGTGTAACACCCCCAAATTCCTCTCTAATTTTCATAAATAATTTTCTACGTAAACCAAAGGTATCTAGAGGTGTTACCGCCACGGTGATACGTATACGGCTGATAAAACAAAATATTAAATAAGTCTACTAACCTTTGCAAATAAAACAGCCGAAGTCTTAACTTAAAATTAATCAAAGACAAACTGAAAACCCTTTAAGGCCCCTTATTAAAATCCTTAGAAATCCAAACTCCTAACTTAATATTTAAAACAGTCCCAAAACGTGACTAATGTTCTTTGAGTGAAAATCAAATAAATCAATGTTGCTTAACATAATGGTGAAAAACAACTTGCTGAAAGATCCCTTCCCAACGATGCTCATCACGAATACCTGAAAAGAAATCATGCTTACCATACAACATAAGGTTGAGATGGGTCGTTGCAGGTCCATAATACAATGGACGGCACACAAGAAAGTACACGTCAGCTACGGGTTGAGTACATACATACTAACAAAGTTTAAAGCATAACAAAACATCCTAGCATGATACTAACAAGTTAAAACATAGCATGACTTAACAACTCGACTCTTGACTCATCATACAGACTATTAAATTACTTTATTATTGAATTGGCATTGAACGGGCACCGTCATCCACCAAGAATCGTACGGGATACTATTTAAAAGATGATAAGAGCGTCCCTAGGACCGTCCTCAAATCGAATAACCTTGAAAGTGATAAGAGCGTCCCTAGGACCGACCTCAAACCTTGAAAGTGATAAGAGCGTCCCTAGGACCGATCTCAAATCAAATAACCTTACCTACAACGTCAGTATGATCATACCTCTAAGTAAGAGTCTCACCTGGATCAACTTACTCATAAAGTCTGGCTAACCTTAGCCATCTCGATGAATTACTAAAACTATAGGTCATCTACATCGTCATGTAGAAGCCTGTGAAGAAATGTACAACACTGCGGTTGTCATCCCCCCCATTGTTCATTACTCATAGGGGATCCATCCTACGAGTTTTAATGCCATTCTTTCTTTCACTTTAAATGCTTTAGTATTTTATGAAAGTATAGACATGTACAAGAATGACATAAATACACACATGACACAAGGACAACTCATATAACCATATACATTCTCTTTTATCTTAAATCACGTTAGGTGATCAGATAACATTCCTTTGATTAATTCCTTGACTTAACATGAAGTTACCTCAAACTTCTCAATTGAACTTACTATACTTGACTTACTTAATAAGACTAAAATTGCTTGATTACAAAGAAAGCATGCTTAAGGACAACTTGCCATAAATAAACATGTAAGACCTCGCTTAACATGATAAACTTGCCATTCCAATAAAACTTACTAGACAACATACTACTATAGTATTTCCATACTTAACTCATATGGATCACGTAACATACAAGTCACTTAAAACATGATTTATCGTCATATAGGCCAAACAATAGAGTCCTCTAATCATGACACTAAGTTTTTCATGCTTTACGATAATCTACGACAATAAATAAACTAACATGATTCCTAATTTAGAATTTTGCTAACGTGTACGTACCTCTAAAGCGTGAATTCCACACAACTACATACTATTACTCCCCTTCTACGAATTGGGTACCTAAAACATATATTGAGTCATAATCAATACTCAATTCACATCAAATTACTATTTAAACTCACAACCAATTTAAAACCTTAATGTAATATGAAATTTAGGTTCTTTAAGCCATATGAACCCTTTCAACAACTATCCTTCACCTTTCGAATATAAACTCTTTTTAAAACTAATTTCATACTATAGCTTTTACATAAAAAAATAAGCTATTTTACATAACCTATAATTAATTGAAGGAAATTTTGTCAAAAAAGACCTTATAAGTTATAAGTTTTGCGAGAAAACACCTTATAAAATCTTTTTGTGAAAAAACACCTTATATGTAATTATTTATCAAATCATACACCTTATTATCATATTCTAGCCAAAAAGTCAACCTTTGAGTCCATTTTTTCATCTATTTTTGTGTATGGAAGCCACACATATAAACCCAAAATTTTGGACAAATTTCTAATGCACAAAAAGGGAGAGAAAATATGAAAGTCAATGACCTGAAAGTTAACCTTTTTGACCAAAATAAGATAAAAAGGTGTGTAATTTGATAGATAATGTGATATAAGGTGTTTTCTCGCAAAAAAAATTATATAAGGTGTTTTTTCACAAAATTTGTAATTTATAAGGTATTTTTTGACAAAATTTCCTTAATTGAAACATAATCAATAATCAAAGACTTGTAACAAAACATTTTCCCTAAATATACTTGTATAACTTGAATTGTGATGCTATATGAGAGCCTTAAACTCTCGTCCCAACCAACAGTTTCACGATGGTCTAACCCGACCACCACTGTCGACGGCAACGACAGCAGCACTCGGCCCACCGCGGCGGCGATCCACGCTGCTGAAACGAAGGAAGAGTAGGCTTCGTTACACGAAGCCACCAACGAACATCATGGCGCTACACTTCCAATCAATAACTCGCGACAGCACTAAGAATAACAAGGGAAGAAGGAGGCTCGTCAACTCAGGCGGCTTAGGCGACGAACCATCGCCTGACCGGCGAGTATACAACGGCCCAAAACAGAATAATACTACAGCAGCGAAACAAAGCACGAAGACATGAGAGGGAGATAAAGATACCAAAACCAAGAAAAAGGAGAACAAGGCTCGCCGGTGTAATTGGTCCGACTGCCGGCGATGGAGGCGAATCAATGGAAGCGCAGTTTGTTCTTTGGTTTAACAGAGGAACAGGAAGGAGGAAGGGGTTGCGCCGTTTTTCTTTTTGCTGTGCAGCGTTAATATGGAAGGAGGAGAGGGGATGAAGGCTTTTATGGTCTTCCCCTCTTTTTTTTAATTACTAATTAAATTAGGTTTTATAACCTAGTCAAACTCAGCTTAGAAAAGTCAAACAAGCTCCAAAATCATTAAATCCTGATTTTCATAAACTCTTTAAGAAAATATTAAAACTCTAATAATTTAAATTAAATATATTATAAAATATATTATAAAACTTAATAGTTCATGAAATATATTTACTAAGATAATCATAACTTTAAAGTATAAAACTTAATCAAAACTTAAAAGATAATAATAATAAATGGTAAAAATACGGAGTATTACATGAAGCCCTTGGAACAAACTCAATTCAAATCAAAGGGTAAAATCGTCATAGTCTCTTAGGGGATTTGTGGTATATGAACACCTTTCAAATCATTTTTTGGGCTTAATTACCAAATTTTTTGACTCCTTGAATAGGTATTAGATATATTTAAATCATATGAAGCCCTTGGATCAAACTCAATACAAATCAAAGGGTCAAATCGTCATAATCTATTAGGGGATTTGTGGTGTATGAACACCTTTCGAATCATTTTTGGTGCTTAATTACCAAATATTTTTGACTCCTTGAATAGGTATTAAATATATTTAAAGCATATTAAGCCCTTGGATCAAACTCAATTCAAATCAAAGGGTAAAACAGTCATAGTCTCTTAGGGGATTTGTGGTGTATGAACACCTTTCAAATAATTTTTTGTGCTTAAGGACTCCTTGAATCGGTATTAGTTATATTCAAAGCATATGAAGCCCTTGGATCAAACTCAATTCAAAACAAAGGATAAAAACCGTTACCGTCTCTTAGGCGATTTGTGGTGTATGAAAACCTTTCAAATCATTTTGTTGTGAATAATTACCAATTATTTTAAGTCCTTGAATAGGTATTAGATATATTTAAATAATATGAAGCCCATGGATAAAACTCAATACAAATCCAAGGGTAAAACTGTCATAGTCTCATAGGGGACTTCTGGTGTATGAACACCTTTCAAATCATTTTTTGTGCTTAATTACCAAATATTTTTGACTCCTTGAATAGGTATTAGCTATATTTAAAGCATATGAAGCCCTTGGATCAAACTCAATTCAAATCAAAGGGTAAAACAGTTATAGTCTCTTAGGCGATTTTTTATGTTGGACCGCCTTTCAAATCATTTTTCTATGAATAATTAGCAAATATTTTTGCGTCCTTGAATAGGTATTAGATATATTTAAAGCATATGAAGCCCTTGGATCAAACTCAATTCAAATCAAAGGGTAAAACCGTCATAGTATCTTAGGCGATTTGTGGTGTATGAAAACCTTTTAAATCAATTTTTTTGTGAATAATTACCAAATATTTTTAAATCCTTGAATAGGTATTAGATATATTTAAAGCATATGAAGTCCTTGGATCAAACTCAATACAAATCATAGGGTAAAATCGTCATAGTCTCTTAGGAGATTTGTGGTGTCTGAAAACCTTTCAAATCAATTTTTTGTGCTTAATTACCAAATACTTTGGACTCCTTGGATATGTATTAGATATCTTTAAATAATATGAAGTCCTTGGATCAAACTCAATACAAATCATAGGGTAAAACCGTCATAGTCTTTTAGGAGATTTGTGGTGTCTGAAAACCTTTCAAATCAATTTTTTGTGCTTAATTACCAAATACTATTGACTCCTTGGATATGTATTAGATATCTTTAAAGCATATGAAGCCCTTGGATCAAACTCAATACAAATCAAAGGGTCAAACCGTCATAGTCTCTTAGGGGATTTGTGGTGTATGAAGACCTTTGAAATCATTTTGTTGTGAATAATTACCAATTATTTTTGAGTCCTTGAATAGGTATTAGATATAGTTAAAGCAAATGAAGCCCTTGGAAGAAACTCAATTCAAATCAAAGGGTAAAACTGTCATAGTCTCTGAAGTGATTTGTGGTGTATGAACACCTTTCAAATCATTTTCTTGTGAATAATTACAAAATACTTTTGAGTCCTCGAATAGGTATTAGATATATTTAAAGAATATGAAGCCTTTGGATCAAACTCAATTCAAATCAAAGGCTAAAACCGTAATAGTCTCTTAGGCGATTTGTGGTGTAGGACCACCTTTCAAATCATTTTTTTGTGAATACTTACCAAATATTTTTGAGTCCTTGAATAGGTATTAGAAATAGTTAAAGCAAATGAAGCCCTTGGAAGAAACTCAATTCAAATCAAAGGGTAAAACCGCCATAGTCTCTTAAGTGATTTGTGGTGTATGAACACCTTTCAAATCATTTTCTTGTGAATAATTACAAAATACTTTTGAGTCCTCGAATAGGAATTAGATATATTTAAAGCATATGAAGCTTTGGATCAAACTCAATTCAAATCAAAGGCTAAAACCGTCATAGACTCTTAGGCGATTTGTGGTGTAGGAGCACCTTTCAAATCATTTTGTTGTAAATACTTACCAAATATTTTTGATTCCTTGAATAGGTATTAGATATATTTAAAGCAAATGAAGCCCTTGGATGAAACTCAATTCAAATCAAAGGGTAAAATCGTCATAGTCTCTTAGGTTATTTGTAGTGTATGAATACCTTTCAAATCATTTTCTTGTGAATAATTACAAAATATTTTTGAGTCATAGAATAGGTATCAGATATATTTAAAGCATATGAAGAACTTGGATCAAACTCAATTCAAATCAAAAGGTAAAACCATCATAGTCTCTTAGGCGATTTGTGGTCTATGAACACCTTTCAAATCATTTGTTGTGCTTAATTTCCAAATATTTTTGACTCTTTGAATAGGTATTAGATATATTTCAATCATATGAAGCACTTGGATTGAAATTCCAACAAAGGGTAAAACTGTCCTAGTCTCCTAGGCGATTTGTGGTCGATGGACACCCTTCAAATCTTTTTTTGTGAATAATTACCTAATATTTGGAGTCCTTGAATAGGTATAAGATATATTTAAAGCATATAAAGCACTTGGATCAAACTCAATACAAAACCAACGGTAAAATCGTCATAGTCTCATAGGCGATTTGTGCTCTATGAACACCTTTCAATTCATTTTTTGTGCTTAAAGACCAAATATTTTTGACACCTTGAATAAGTATTAGATACATTTAAAGCATATGAAACCCTTGGATCAAACTCAATTCAAATCAATAGGTAAAACCGTCATAGTCTCTTAGGCGATTTGTGCTCTATGAACACCTTTCAAATCATTTTTTGTGCTTAATTAACAAATATTTTGACACTTTGAATAGGTATTAGATATATTTCAATCATATGAAGCACTTGGACCAAAATTCTTTCAAAGGGTAAAACCGTCATAGTCTCCTAGGCGATTTGTGGTCTTATGACCCCTTTCAAATCTTATTTTCGTGAATGATTACCAAATATTTCTGAGTCCTTGAATAGGTATTAGATATATTTAAAGCATATGAAGCACTTGGATAACACTCAATTCAAATCAAAGGGTAAAAACGTCCTAGTCTCTTAGGGGATTTGTGGTGTAAGAACACCTTTCCAATCATTTGTTGTGGAATAATAAAAAAAAATTTTATCTCCTTGAATAGGTATTAGATATATTTAAAGAATATGAATCCCTTTGATCAAACTCAATACAAATCAAAGGGTAATACCGTCATAGTCTCTTAGGGGATTTGTGGTGTATGAACACCTTTCAAATCATTTTTTGTGCTTAATTACTAAATATTTTTGACTCCTTGAATAGGTAATAGATATATTTAAATCATATGAAGCCCTTGGATCAAACTCAATTCAAATCAAGGGGTAAAACCGTCATAGTCTCTTACGCGATTTGTAGTGGATGAAAACCTTTTAAATCATTTTTTTTGTGAATAATTACCAAATATTTTTGAATCCTTGAATAGGTATTAGATATATTTAAAGCATATGAAGTCCTTGGATCAAACTCAATACAAATCAAAGGGTAAAACCGTCATAGTCTCTTAGGAGATTTGTGGTATCTGAAAACCTTTCAAATCATTGTTTGTGCTTAATTAACAATATTTTTGACTCCTTGAATATGTATTAGATATATTTAAAGCATATGAAGCCCTTGGATCAAACTCAATACAAATCAAAGGGTCAAACCGTCATAGTCTTTTAGGTGATTTGTGGTGTATGAACACCTTTGAAACCATTTTGTTGTGAATAATTACCAAATATTTTTGAGTCCTTGAAAAGGTATTAGATATAGTTAAAGAAAATGAAGCCCTTGTATGAAACTCAATTCAAAACAAAGGGTAAAACCGTCATAGGCTCTTAAGTGATTTGTGGTGTATGAACACCTTTCAAATCATTTTCTTGCGAATAATTACAAAATATTTTTGAGTCCTTGAATAGGTATTAGATATATTTAAAGCATATGAAGCCCTTGGATCAAACTAAATTCAAAACAAAGGCTAAAACCTTCATAGTCTCTTAGACGATTTGTGGTGTAGGACCACCTTTCAAATCATTTTGTTGTGAGTAATTACCAAATATTTTTGAGTCCATAAATAGGTATTTTATATATTTAAAGCAAATGAAGCCCTTGGATAAAACTCAATTCAAATCAAAGGGTAAAACCGTCATGGTCTCTTAGGTGATTTGTGGTGTATGAACACCTTTCTAATCATTTTCTTGTGAATAATTACCAAATATTTTTGAGTTCTTGAATAGGTATTAGATATATTTAAAACATATGAAGCCCTTGGATCAAACTCAATTCAAATCAAAAGGTAAAACCCTCAAAGTCTCTTAGGCGATTTGTGGTCTATGAACACCTTTCAAATCATTTGTTGTGCTTAATTACCAAATATTTTTGACTCTTTGAATAGGTATTAGATATATTTCAATCATATGAATCACTTGGATCGAAATTCTTTCAAAGGGTAAAACCGTCATGGTTTCTTAGGCGATTTGTGGTCTATGGACACCCTTCAAATCTTTTCGTCATTAATATTTACCAAATATTTTTGACTCCTTGAATAGGTTTTTTAGCTATATTTAAAGCATATGAAGCCCTTGGATCAAACTCAATTCAAAACAAAGGGTAAAACCGTCATAGTCTCTTAGGCGATTTTTGGTGTAGGACCACCTTCAAATCATTTTTTTTATGAATAATTACCAAATATTTTTGAGTCCTTTAATAGGTATTAGATATATTTAAAGCATATGAAACCCTTGGATGAAACTCAATTCAAATCAATGGGTAAAACCGTCATAGTCTCTTAGGTTATTTGTGTTGTATAAACACCTTTCAAATCATTTTGTTGTTAATAATTACCAAATATTTTTTAGTCCTCGAATAGGTATTAGATATATTTAAAGCATATGAAGCCCTTGGATGAAAATGAATTCAAATCAAAAGGTAAAACAGTCATAGTCTCTTAGGGGATTTGTGCTGTATGAACACCTTTCAAATCATTTGTTGTGCTTAATCACCAAATATTTTTGACACTTTGAATAGTTATTAGATATATTTCAATCATATGAAGCACTTGGATCGAAATTCTTTCAAAGGGTAAAACCGTCATAGTCTCCTAGGCGATTTGTGGTCTATGGACACCCTTCAAATCTTTTTGTTGTTAATAATTACCAAATATTTTTGACTCCTTGAATAGGTATTAGATATATTTAAAGCATATGAAGCCCTTGGATCAAACTCAATTCAAATCAAAGGGTAAAACCGTCATAGTCTCTTAGGCGATTTGTGGTGTAGGACCACCTTTCAAATCATTTGGTTATGAGTAATTACCAAATGTATTTGAGTCCTTGAATAGGTAGTAAATATATTTAAAGCATATGAAGCCCTTGGATGAAACTCAATTCAAATAAAAGGGTAAAACCGTCATAGTCTCTTAGGTGATTTGTGGTGTATGAACACCTTTTAAATCATTTTCTTGTGAATAATTACCAAATATTTTAAAGTCCTCGAATAGGTATTAAATATATTTAAAACATATGAAGCACTTGGATCAAACTAAATTCAAATGAAAGGGTAAAACCGTCATAGTCTCTTAGGCGATTTGTTGTGTATGAAAACCTTTCAAATCATTTTGTTGTGAATAATTACCAAATATTTTTGACTCCTTGAATAATTATTAGATATATTCAAAGCATATGAAGCCCTTGGATCAAACACAATTCAAATCAAAGGGTAAAACCGTCATAGTCTCTTAGGGGATTTGTGGTGTATGAACACCTTTCAAATCATTTATTGTGCTTAATTACCAAATATTTTTGACTCCTTGAATCGGTATTAGTTATATTCAAAGCATATGAAGCCCTTGGATCAAACTCAATTCAAAACAAAGGGTAAAACCGTCACCGTCTCTTAGGCGATTTGTGGTGTATGAAAACCTTTCAAATCATTTTGTTGTTAATAATTACCAATTATTTTGAGTCCTTGAATAGGTATTAGATATATTTAAAGAATATGAAGCCCTTGGATCAAACTCAATACAAATCGAAGGGCAAAACCGTCATAGTCTCATAGGGGACTTGTGGTGTATGAACACCTTTCAAATCATTATTTGTGCTTAATTACCAAATATTTTTGACTCCTTGAATAGGTATTAGCTATATTTAAAGCATATGAAGCCCTTGGATCAAACTCAATTCAAATCAAAGGGTAAAACCGTCATAGTCTCTTAGGCGATTTGTGGTGTAGGACCACCTTTCAAATCATTTTGTTGTGAATAATTACCAAATATTTTTTATTCCTCGAATAGGTATTAGATATCTTTGAAGCATATGAAGCCCTTGGATCAAACTGAATTCAAATCAAAAGGTAAAACAGTCATAGTCTATTAGGCGATTTGTGCTCTATGAACACCTTCCAAATCATTTGTTGTGCTTAATTACCAAATATTTTTGACACTTTGAATATTTATTAGATATATTTCAATCATATGAAGCACTTGGATCGAAATTCTTTCAAAGGGTAAAACCGTAATAGTCTCTTAGGCGATTTTTGGTGTATGAACACCTTTCAAATCATTTTGTTGTGAATAATTACCAAATATTTTTGTGTCCTTGGATAGGTATTAGATATATTTAAAGCATATGAAGGCCTTGGATCAAACTCAATACAAATCAAAGGGTAAAACCGTCATTGTCTCTTAGGCGATTTTTGGTGTATAAAAACCTTTCAAATCATTTTGTTGTGAATAATTACCAATTATTTTGAGTCCTTGAATAGGTATTAGATATATTTAAAGCATATGAAGCCCTTAGATCAAACTCAATACAAATCCAAGGGTAAAAGCGTTATAGTCTCATAGGAGCCTTGTGGTGTATGAACACCTTTCAAATCAATTTTTTTGCTTAATTACGAAATATTTTTGACTCCTTGAATAGGTATTAGCTATATTTAAAGCATATGAAGCCCTTGGATCAAACTCAATTCAAAACAAAGGGTAAAATCGTCATAGTCTCTTAGGCGATTTTTGGTGTAGGACCACCTTCAAATCATTTTTTTAGGAATAATTACCAAATATTTTTGAGTCCTTGAATAGGTATTAGATATATTTAAAGCATATGACGCCCTTGGATGAAACTCAATTCAAATTAATGCGTAAAACCGTCATAGTCTCTTAGGTTATTTGTGCTGTATAAACACCTTTCAAATTATTTTGTTGGGAATAATTACCAAATATTTTTGAGTCCTCAAATAGGTATTAGATATATTTAAAGCATATGAAGCCCTTGGATCAAACTCAATTCAAATCAAAAGGTAAAACAGTCATAGTCTCTTAGGCGATTTGTGCTCTATGAACACCTTTCAAATCATTTGTTGTGCTTAATCACCAAATATTTTTGACTTTTTGAATAGGTATTAGATATATTTCAATCATATGAAGCACTTGGATCGAAATTCTTTCAAAGGGTAAAACCGTCATAGTCTCCTAGGCGATTTGTGGTCTATGGACACCCTTCAAATCTTATTTTTATGAATGATTACCAAATATTTTTGAGTACTTGAATAGGTATTAGATATATTTAAAGCATATGAAGCCCTTGGATCAAACTCAATACAAATCAAAGGGTAAAACCGTCAAAGTCTCTTATGGGATTTGTGGTGTATGAACACCTTTTAAATCATTTTTTGTGCTTAATTACCAAATATTTTTGACTCCTTGAATAGGTATTAGATATATTTAAAGCATATGAATCCCTTGGATCAAACTCAATTCAAAACAAAGGGTAAAATCGTCACAGTCTCATAGGTGATTTGTGGTGTATGAAAACCTTTCAAATCATTTTGGTGTGAATAATTACCAATTATTTTGAGTCCTTGAATAAGTATTAGATATATTTAAAGCATATGAAGCCCTTGGATCAAACTCAATACAAATCCAAGGGTAAAATCGTCATAGTCTCATAGGGGACTTGTGGTGTATGAACACCTTTCAAATCATTTTTTGTGCTTAATTACCAAATATTTTTGACTCCTTGAATCGATATTACTTATATTTAAAGCATATGAAGCCCTTGGATCAAACTCAATTCAAAACAAAGGGTAAAACTGTCATAGTCTCTTAGGCGATTTTTGGTGTAGGACCACCTTCAAATCATTTTTTTATGAATAATTACCAAATATTTTTGAGTCCTTTAATAGGTATTAGATATATTTAAAGCATATGAAACCCTTGGATGAAACTCAATTCAAATCAATGGGTAAAACCGTCATAGTCTCTTAGGTGATTTGTGGTGTATGAAAACCTTTCAAATCATTTTGTTGTGAATAATTACCAATTATTTTGAGTCCTTGAATAGGTATTAGATATATTTAAAGCATATGAAGCCCTTGGATCAAACTCAATACAAATCGAAGGGCAAAACCGTCATAGTCTCATAGGGGACTTGTGGTGTATGAACACCTTTCAAATCATTTTTTGTGCTTAATTACCAAATATTTTTGACTCCTTGAATAGGTTTTTTAGCTATATTTAAAGCATATGAAGCCCTTGGATCAAACTCAATTCAAAACAAAGGGTAAAACTGTCATAGTCTCTTAGGCGATTTTTGGTGTAGGACCACCTTGAAATCATTTTTTTATGAATAATTACCAAATATTTTTGAGTCCTTTAATAGGTATTCGATATATTTAAAGCATATGAAACCCTTGGATGAAACTCAATTCAAATCAATGGGTAAAACCGTCATAGTCTCTTAGGTTATTTGTGTTGTATAAACACCTTTCAAATCATTTTGTTGGGAATAATTACCAAATATTTTTGAGTCTTCAAATAGGTATTAGATATATTTAAAGCATATGAAGCCCTTGGATCAAACTCAATTCAAATCAAAAGGTAAAACAGTCATAGTCTCTTAGGCGATTTGTGCTCTATGAACACCTTTCAAATCATTTGTTGTGCTTAATCACCTAATATTTTTGACACTTTCAATAGTTATTAGATATATTTCAATCATATGAAGCACTTGGATCGAAATTCTTTCAAAGGGTAAAACCTTCGTAGTCTCCTAGGCGATTTGTGGTCTACGGACACCCTTCAAATCTTTTTTTTATGAATGATTACCAAATATTTTTTGGTCCTTCAATAGGTATTAGATATATTTAAAGCATGTGAAGCCCTTGGATCAAACTCAATACAAATTAAAGGGTAAAACCGTTGTAGTCTCTTAGGGGATTTGTGGTGTATGAACACCTTTTAAATCATTTTTTGTGCTTAATTACAAAATATTTTTGACTCCTTTAATAGGTATTAGATATATTTAAAGCATATGAAGCCCTTGGATCAAACTCAATTCAAATCAAAGGGTAAAACCGTCATAGTCACTTAGGCGATTTGTAGTGTAGGACCACCTTTCAAATCATTTTGTTGGGAATTATTACCAAATATTTTTGAGTTCTTGAATAGATATTAGATATATTTAGAGCATATGAAGCCCTTGGACGAAACTCAATTCAAATCAAAGGGTAAAACCGTTATTGCCTCTTAGTTATTTGTGGTGTATGAACACCTTTCAAATCATTTTCTTGTGAATAATTACCAAATATTTTTGACTTCTTGAATGGGTATTAGCTAAATTTAAAGCATATGAAGCCCATGGATCAAACTCAATTCAAATCAAAGGGTAAAACAGTCATAGTCTCTTTGGCGATTTCTGGTGTAGGACCACCTTTTAAATCTTTTTTTTATGAATAATTACAAAATATTTTTGATTCTTTTAATAGGTATTAGATATATTTAAAGCATATGAAGCCCTTGGATGAAACTCAATTCAAATAAAAGGATAAAACCACCATAGTCTCTTCTGTGATTTGTGGTGTATGAACACCTTTCAAATCATTTTCTTGTGAATAATTACCAAATATTTTTGACTCCTCGAATAGGTATTATATATATTTAAAGCATATGAAGCCCTTGGATCAAACTCAATTTAAATTAAAGGGTAAAACCGTCATAGTCTGTTAGGGGATTTGTGGTGTATGAACACCTTTCAAATTATTTTTTGTGCTTAATTACCAAAAAAATTTGACTCCTTGAATAGGTTTTAGATATATTTAAAGCATATGAAGCCCCTGGATCAAACTCAATTCAAATCAAAGGGTAAAACGGTCATATTCTCTTAGGCGATTTGTGGTGTATGAAAACCTATTAAATCATATTGTTGTGAATAATTACCCAAAATATTTTGTCCTTGAATAGGTATTAGATATATTTAAAGCATATGAAGCCCTTGGATCAAACTCAATACAAATCAAAGGGTAAAACCGTCATAGTCTCTTAGGGGATTTGTGGGGTATGAAAACCTTTCAAATCATTTTTAGTTCTTAATTACCAAATTTTTTTGACTCCTTTAATAGGTATTAGATATATTTAAATCATATGAAGCCCTTGGAACAAACACAATACAAATCAAAGGGTCAAACCGTCATAGTCTCTTTGGGGATTTGTAGTGTATGAACACATTTGAAATCATTTTTTGTGCATAATTACCAAATATTTTTGACTCCTTGTATAGATATTATAATTATTTCAATCATATGATGCCCTTGGATCAAACTTATTTCATATTAAAGGGTAAAACCGTCATAGTCTCTTAGGCGATTTGTGGTGTATGAAAACCTTTCAACTTATTTTGTTGTGAATAATTACCAAATATTTTTGAGTCCTTGAATAGGTGTTACATATATTTAAAGCATATGAAGCCCTTGGATCAAACTCAATTCAAAACAAAGGGTAAAACCGTCATAGTCTCTTAGGCGATTTTTGGTGTAGGACCACCTTTAAATCATTTTTTTATGAATAATTACCAAATATTTTTGAGTCCTTTAATAGGTATTAGATATATTTAAAGCATATGAAACCCTTGGATGAAACTCAATTCAAATCAATGGGTAAAACCGTCATAGTCTCTTAGGTTATTTGTGTTGTATAAACACCTTTCAAATCATTTTGTTGGGAATAATTACCAAATATTTTTGAGTCTTCAAATAGGTATTAGATATATTTAAAGCATATGAGGCCCTTGGATCAAACTCAATTCAAATCAAAAGGTAAAACAGTCATAGTCTCTTAGGCGATTTGTGCTCTATGAACACCTTTCAAATCATTTGTTGTGCTTAATCACCTAATATTTTTGACACTTTGAATATTTATTAGATATATTTCAATCATATGAAGCACTTGGATCGAAATTCTTTCAAAGGGTAAAACCTTCGTAGTCTCCTAGGCGATTTGTGGTCTACGGACACCCTTCAAATCTTTTTTATGAATGATTACCAAATATTTTTTGGTCCTTCAATAGGTATTAGATATATTTAAAGCATGTGAAGCCCTTGGATCAAACTCAATACAAATTAAAGGGTAAAACCGTCGTAGTCTCTTAGGGGATTTGTGGTGTATGAACACCTTTTAAATCATTTTTTGTGCTTAATTACAAAATATTTTTGACTCCTTCAATAGGTATTAGATATATTTAAAGCATATGAAGCCCTTGGATCAAACTCAATTCAAATCAAAGGGTAAAACCGTCATAGTCACTTAGGCGATTTGTGGTGTAGGACCACCTTTCAAATCATTTTGTTGGGAATTATTACCAAATATTTTTGAGTTCTTGAATAGATATTAGATATATTTAGAGCATATGAAGCCCTTGGACGAAACTCAATTCAAATCAAAGGGTAAAACCGTCATTGCCTCTTAGGTTATTTGTGGTGTATGAACACCTTTCAAATCATTTTCTTGTGAATAATTACCAAATATTTTTGACTTCTTGAATGGGTATTAGTTATATTTAAAGCATATGAAGCCCATGGATCAAACTCAATTCAAATCAAAGGGTAAAACAGTCATAGTCTCTTTGGCGATTTCTGGTGTAGGACCACCTTTTAAATCTTTTTTTTTATGAATAATTACAAAATATTTTTGAGTCCTTTAATAGGTATTAGATATATTTAAAGCATATGAAGCCCTTGGATGAAACTCAATTCAAATAAAAGGATAAAACCACCATAGTCTCTTCTGTGATTTGTGGTGTATGAACACCTTTCAAATCATTTTCTTGTGAATAATTACCAAATATTTTTGACTCCTCGAATAGGTATTATATATATTTAAAGCATATGAAGCCCTTGGATCAAACTCAATTTAAATTAAAGGGTAAAACCGTCATAGTCTGTTAGGGGATTTGTGGTGTATGAACACCTTTCAAATTATTTTTTGTGCTTAATTACCAAAATTTTTTGACTCCTTGAATAGGTTTTAGATATATTTAAAGCATATGAAGCCCCTGGATCAAACTCAATTCAAATCAAAGGGTAAAACGGTCATATTCTCTTAGGCGATTTGTGGTGTATGAAAACCTATTAAATCATATTGTTGTGAATAATTACCCAAAATATTTTGAGTCCTTGAATAGGTATTAGATATATTTAAAGCATATGAAGCCCTTGGATCAAACTCAATACAAATCAAAGGGTAAAACCGTCATAGTCTCTTAGGGGATTTGTGGGGTATGAAAACCTTTCAAATCATTTTTAGTGCTTAATTACCAAATTTTTTTGACTCCTTTAATAGGTATTAGATATATTTAAATCATATGAAGCCCTTGGAACAAACACAATACAAATCAAAGGGTTAAACCGTCATAGTCTCTTTGGGGATTTGTAGTGTATGAACACATTTGAAATCATTTTTTGTGCATAATTACCAAATATTTTTGACTCCTTGTATAGATATTATAATTATTTCAATCATATGATGCCCTTGGATCAAACTTATTTCATATCAAAGGGTAAAACCGTCATAGTCTCTTAGGCGATTTGTGGTGTATGAAAACCTTTCAACTTATTTTGTTGTGAATAATTACCAAATATTTTTAATTCCTTGAATAGGTGTTACATATATTTAAAGCATATGAAGCCCTTGGATCAAACTCAATTCAAATCAAAGGGTAAAACCGTCATAGTCTCTTATGCAATTTGTGGTGTATGAACACCTTTCAAATCATTTGATGTGCTTAATTAGCAAATATTTTTGACTCCTTAAATAGGTATTAGATATATGTCAATCATATGAAACACTAGGATAGAAATTATTTCAAATCAAAGGGTAAAACCGTCATAGGCACTTAGGCGATATTTCTTGAATAATTATCAAATATGTTTGAGTCCTTGAATATGTATTATTTAAAGCATATGAAACCCTTGGATCAAAATCAATTCAAATCAAAGGTTAAAACCGTCATAGTCTCTTAGGGGATTTATGGTCAAAGAACACCTTTCAAATCATTTTGTGTGCAATATTACCATATGAAGCCCTTGGATCAAAATCAATACAAATCAACGGGTCAAACCGTCATAGTCCCTTAGGCGATTTGGGGTGTATGAACACTTTTCAAATCATTTTTTATGGTTAATTACCAAATATTTTTGACTCCTTGAATAGGTATTAGATATATTTCAATCATATGAAGCACTTGGGTCAAAATTATTTCAAATCAAAGGGTAAAACCGTCATAGTCTCTTAGGCTACTTGTGGTGTATGAACACCTTTCAAATCATTTTATTGTGAATAATTACCAGAATTTTTTGACTCGAGAATAGGTATTAGATATATTTAAAGCATATGAAGCCCTTAGATCAAACTCAATTCAAATCAAAGGGTAAAACCGTCATAGTCTCTTAGTGGATTTGTAATGTAAGAACACCTTTAAAATCATTCGAGGTAAGATATTACCAATATTTATGACTCCTTGAATAGGTATTAGATATATTTAAAGCATATGAAGCCCTGGGATCAAACTCTTTACAAATTAAAGGGTAAAACGTCATAGTCTCTTAGGCGATTTGTGGTGTATGAACACCTTTCAAATAATTTTTTGTGCTTAATTACCAGATATTTTTGACTCCTTGAATAGGTATTAAATATATTTAAAGCATATGAAGCCCTTGGATCAAACTCAATCATATCAAAGGGTAAAACCGTCATATTATCTTAGGTGATTTGTGGTGTATGAAAACCTTTCAAATAATTTTCTTGTGAATAATTACAAAATTTTTTGAGTCCTTTAGATATATTTAAAGCATATGAAGCCCTTGGATCAAACTTGTGTCATATCAAAGGGCAAAATCGTCATAGTCTCTTAAGCGATTTGTGGTGAATGAACACTTTTCAAATCATTTAGTTGGGAATAATTACCAAATATTTTTGAGTACTTGAATAGGTATTAGATCTTTTTAAATCATATGAAGTCCTTGGATCCAACTCAATTCAAATCAAAGGGTAAAACCGTCATAGTCTCTTCCGGGATTTCTGTTGTATGAACAACTTTCAAATCATTTTTTGTGCTTAATTACCAAATATTTTTGGCTCCTTGAATACGTATCAGATATATGCCAATCATATGAAGCCCTTGGATCAAACTTATTTCATATCAAAGGGTAAAACCGTCATAGTCTCTTTAGGCGATTTGTGGTGTATGAACACCTTTCAAATCATTTTTTGTGCTTAATTACCAAATTTTTTTGATTCCTTGAATAGGAATTAGATATATTTCAATCATATGAAGCACTTTGAATAAAAATTATTTCAAATCAAAGGGTAAAACCGTTGCAGTCTCTTAGGCGATTTGTGGTGTATGAACACCTTTCAAATCACATTTTGTGCTTAATTACCAAATATTTTTGACTCCTTGAATAGGAATTAGATGTATTTCAATCATATTAATCCCTTGGATAAAACTTATTTCAAATCAAAGGGTAAAATCGTCATAGTCTCATATGCTATTTGTGGTGTATGAACACCTTTCAAATCTTTTTGTTGTGAATAATTAACAAATATTCCTGAGTCCTTAAATAGGTATTTGATATATTTAAAGCATTTGAAGCCCTTGGAGCAAACTCAATTCAAATTAAAGGGAAAAATTATCATAGTCTCTTAGGCGATTTGTTTTGTATGAAAACCTTCAAATTATTTTGTTGCAAATAATTACCAAATATTTTTGAGTCCTTGAATAGGTATTAGATATATTTCAATCATATGAAGCCCTTGGATCAAACTTATTTCATATCAAAGGGCAAAACCGTCATAGTCTCTTGGGCGATTTGTGGTGTATGAAAACCTTTTAAATCATTTTGTTGTGAATATTTACCAAATATGTTGGACTCTTTGAATAGGTATTAGATATATTTAAAGCATATGAAGCCCTTGGATCAAACTGCATTCAAATCAAAGGGTAAAACCGTCATAGTCTCTTAGGCAATTTCTGGTGTATGAACACCTTTTAAATCATTTGTTGTGCTTAATTACCAAATGTTTTTGACTCCTTGAATCGGTATTAGATAAATTCCAAACTTATGAAGCACTTTGATCCAAATTATATCAAATCAAAGGCTAAAAGTGTCATAGTCTCTTAGGCGATTCGTGGTGTATGAAGACCATTCAAATCATTTTTTGTGCTTCATTACCAAATATTTTTGACTCCTTGAATAGGTATTAGATATATTTCAATCATATGAAGCCCTTGGATAAAACTTATTTCAAATCAAAGGGTAAAACCGTCATAGTATCTTCGGCGATTTATGGCGTATGAACACCTTTCAAATTATTTTGTTGTGAACAATTACCAAATATTTTTGACTCCTTGAATAGGTATTAGATATATTTAAAGCATATGAAGTCCTTGGATCAAACTCAATTCAAATCAAAGGGTAAAACCGTCATAGTCTCTTAGGGGATTTGTGTTGTTTGAAGACCTTTGAAATCATTTTTTGTGCTTAATTACAAAATATTTTTGAATCCTTGAATAGGTATTAGATATAATTAAATCATATGCAGATCTTGGATCAAACTTATTTCATATCAAAGGGTAAAACCGTCATAGTCTCTTAGGCGATTTGTGGTGTATGAAAACCTTTCAAATCATTTTGTTGTGAATAATTACCAAATATTTTTGAGTCCTTGAATAGGTATTAGATATATTTAAAGCATATGAAGCCCTTGGATCCAACTCCATTCAAATGAATGGGTAAAACCATCGTAGTCTCTTAGGCGATTTGTGTTGTATGAAGACCTTTCAAATCATTTGTTGTGCTTAATTACCAAATGTTTTTGACTCCTTGAATAGGTATTATATATTTCAATCATATGGAGCCCTTGGATAAAACTTATTTCAAATCAAAGGGTAAAACCGTCATAGTATCTTCGGCGATTTGTGGCGTATGAACACCTATCAAATTATTTTGTTGTGAACAATTACCAAATATTTTTGACTCCTTGAATAGGTATTAGATATATTTAAAGCATATGAATTCCTTGGATCAAACTCAATTCAAAACAAAGGGTAAAACCGTCATAGTGTCTTTGGCGATTTGTGGTGAATAAACACCTTTCAAATAATTTTGTTTTAATTAATTACCAAATATTTTTGAGTCCTTAATTAGGTATTAGATCTTTTTAAATCATATGAAGTCCTTGGATCAAACTCAATTAAAATCAAAGGGTAAAACCGTCATAGTCTCTTAGTAGATTGAATTGTATCAAGACCATTGAAATCATTTTTTGGGCTTAATTACAAAATATTTTTGACTCCTGAATAGGTATTAGATATAATTAAATCATATGAAGCCCTTGGATCAAACTTGTTTCATATCAAAGGGTAAAACCATCATAGTCTCTTAGGCGATTTGTGGTGTATCAAAACCTTTCAAATCATTTTGTTGTGAATAATTACCAAATATTTTTGACTCCTTGAATAGGTATTAGATATATTTAAACCATATGAAGCCCTTGGATCCAACTCCATTCAAATGAATGGGTAGAACCGTCGTAGTCTCTTAGGCGATTTGTGGTGTATGAACACGTTTCAAATTAATTTGTTGTGAATAATTACCAAATATTTCTGAATCCTTCAATAGGTATTAGATATATTTCAATCATATGATGCCCTTCGATCAAACTTATTTCATATCAAAGGGTAAAACCGTCATAGTCTCTTAGGGGATTTGTGGTGTATGAACACCTTTCAAATCATTTTGTTGTGAATAATTACCAAATATTTTTGAGTCCTTGAATAGGTATTAGATATATTTAAAGCATTTGAATCCCTTGGATCAAACTCAATTCAAATTAAAGGGTAAAACCGTCATAGTCTCGTAGGCGATTTGTGGTGTATGAACACCTTTAAAATTATTTTGTTGTGAACAATTACCAAATATTTCTGACTCCTTGAATAGGTATTAGATATATTTCAATCATATGAAGCCCTTAGATCAAACTTATTTCATATCAAAGGTAAAACCGTCACAGTCTCTTAGGGGATTTGTGGTGTATGAACACCTTTCAAATCATTTTTTTGTGGTTAATTACCAAATATTTTTGACTCCTTGAATAGGTATTAAATATGTTAAAGCATATGAAGCCCTTGGATCAAACTTATTTCATATCAAAGGGTAAAACCGTCATAGTCTCTTAGGCGATTTTTGGTGTATGAAAACCTTTCAAATCATTTTGTTGTGAATAATTACCAAATATTTTTGAGTCCTTGAATAGGTATTAGATATATATAAAGCATATGAAGCCCTTCGATCAATCTCCATTCAAATCAAATGGTAAAACCGTCATAGTCTCTTAGGCGATATGTGGTGTATGATCACCTTTCAAATCATTTTTTGTGCTTAATTACCAAATATTGTTGACTCCTTCAACAGGAATTAGATATATTTCAATCATATGAAGCCCTTGGATAAAACGTATTTCAAATCAAAGGGTAAAATGGTCATAGTCTCATAGGAGATTTGTGGTGTATGAACACCTTTCAAATCATTTTGTTGTGAATAATTAAATATTATTTTTGAGTCCTTGAGTAGGTATTAGATATGTTTAAAGCATATCAAGCCCTTGGAGCAAACTCAATTCAAATTATAGGGTAAAATCGTCATAGTCTCTTAGGCGATTTGTTGTGTATGAACACCTTCAAATTATTTTGTTGTGAATAATTACCAAATATTTTTGAGTCCTTGAATAGGTATTAGATATATTTCAATCATACGAAGCCCTTGGATCAAACTTATTTCATATCATAGGGTAAGACCGTAATAGTCTCTTAGGTGATTTGTGTTATATGAACGACTTTCAAATCATTTTGTTGTGAATAATTGCCAAATATTTTTTTATTCCTTAAATAGGTATTAGATCTATTTAAAGCATATCAAGCCCTTGGATTAAACTCAATTCAAATCAAAGGTTATAACCGTCATAGCCTCTTAGGCGATTTGTGGTGTATGAACACCTTTCAAATCATTTTGTTGTGAATAATTACCAAATATTTTTGAGTGCTTGAATAGGTATTAGATATATTTAAAGCATATGAAGCCCTTGGATCAAACTCAATTCAAATTAAAGGGTAAAATCGTCATAGTCTCTTTGGGGATTTGTGGAGTATGAACACCTTTCAAATCAATTTTTGTGGTTGATTACAAAATATTTTTGACTCCTTGAATAGGTATTAAAAATATTTCAATCATATGAAGCCCTTGGATCAAACTTTTTTCATATCAAAGGGTAAAACCATCATAGTCTCTTAGGCGATTTGTGGTGAATGAACACTTTTCAAATCATTTAGTTGGGAATAATTACCAAATATTTTTGAGATCTTGAAAAGGTATTAGATCTTTTTAAATCATATTAAGTCCTTGGATCAAAATCAATTCAAATCAAAGGGTAAAACCGTCATAGTCTCTTCGGGGATTGGTGTTGTATGAACAACTTTCAAATCATTTTTGTGCTTAATTACCAAATTTTTTGACTCCTTGAATACGTATTAGATATATTCCAATCATATGAAGCCCTTGGATAAAACTTATTTCATATCAAAGGGTAAAACCGTCATAGTCTCTTAGGCGATTTGTGGTGTATGAAAACCTTTTAAATCTTTTTGTTGTAAATAATTACCAAATAATTTTGATTCCTTGAATAGGTATTAGATATATTTAAAGCATATGAAACCCTTGGATCAAACTCCATTCAAATAAAGGGTAAAACCGTTATAATCTCTTAGGCGATTTGTGGTGTATGAACACCTTCAAATTATTTTGCTAAATAATTACCAAATATTTTGGACTCCTTGAATAGGTATTAGATATATTTCAATCATATGAAGCCCTTAGTTCAAACTTTTTTCATATCAAAGGGTAAAATGTCATAGTCTTTTAGGCGATTTGTGTTGTATGAAGACCTTTCAAATCATTTTGTTGGGAATAATTACCAAATATTTTTGAGTCCTTGAATAGGTATTAGATACATTTAAATCATATGAAGTCCTTGGATCAAAATCAACTCAAATCAAAGGGTTAAACCGTCATAGTCTCTTTGGGGATTTGTGTTATATGAACACCTTTCAAATCATTTTTTGTGCTTAATTACCAAATTTTTTGACTCCTTGAATACGTATTAGATATATTCCAATCATATGAAGCCCTTGGATCGAACTTATTTCATATCAAAGGGTAAAACCGTCATAGTCTCTTAGGCGATTTGTGGTGTATGAAAACCTTTTAAATCTTTTTGTTGTGAATAATTACCAAATAATTTTGTTTCCTTGAATAGGTATTAGATATATTTAAATCATATGAATCCCTTGGAGCAAACTCAATTCAAATTAAAGGGTAAAACCGTCATAGTCTCTTAGGCGATTTGTTGTGTATGAACACCTTCAAATTATTTTGTTGAGAATAATTACCAAATATGTTTGAGTCCTTGAATAGGTATTAGATATATTTCAATCATATGAAGCCCTTGGATCAAACTTAATTCATATCAAAGGGTAAAATCGTCATAGTCTCTTAGGCGATTTGTGTTGTATGATCGACTTTCAAATCATTTTGTTGTGAATAATTGCCAAATAGTTTTTTAGTGCTTAAATTGGTATGAGATCTATTTAAAGCATATGAAGCCCTTGGATCAAACTCAATTCAAATCAAAGGGTATAACCGTCATAGTCTCTTAGGCGATTTGTGGTGTATGAACACCATTCAAATCATTTTGTTGTGAATAATTACCAAATATTTTTGAGTGCTTGAATAGGCATTAGATATATTCAAAGCATATGAAACCCTTGGATCAAAGTCAATTCAAATTAAAGGGTAAAACCGTCATAGTCTTTTAGGGGATTTGTGGTGTATGAACACCTTTCAATCATTTTTTGTGGTTAACTACCAAATATTTTTGGCTCCTTGAATAGGTATTAGATATATTTAAAGAATATGAAACCCTTGTATTAAACTCAATTCAAATCAAAACTTGTGTCATATCAAAGGGTAAAACCGTCGTAGTCTCTTAGGCGATTTGTGGTGTATGAAAACCTTTCCAATATTTTTGTTGTGAATAATTACCAAATATTTTTTAGTCGTTGAATAGGTATTAGAATATTTAAAGCATATGAAGCCCTTGGATCAAACTCCATTCAAATCAAAGGGTAAAACCGTCATAGTCTCTTAGGCGATTTGTGGTGTATGAGCACCTTTCAAATCATTTGTTGTGCTTTATTACCTAATGTTTTTGACTCCTTGAATCGGTATTAGATATATTTAACGCATATGAAGCCCATGGTACAATCTCAATTCAAATCAAAAGGTAAAACCGTCAAGTCTTTTAGTCGATTTGTGCTCTATGACACCTTTCAAATCATTTATTGTGCTTAATTACCAAATATTTTTGACTCTTTGAATAGGTATTAGATATATTTAAAGCATATGAAGCCCTTGGATCAAACACAATACAAATAAAAGGGTAAAACCGTCATAGTCTCTTAGGGGATGTATGGTGTATGAACACCTTTCAAATCATTTTTTGTGCTTAATTACCAAATATTTTTGACTCCTTAAATAGGTATTTGATATATTAGAAGCTTATGAAGCCCTTGGATCAAACTCGATACAAATCAAAGGGTCAAACCGTTATACTCTCTTAGGGGATTTGTGGTGTATGAACACCATTCAAATTATTTTTGTGCTTAATTAAAAAATATTTTTGACTTCTTGAATAGGTATTAGATATATTTAAAGCATATGAAGCCTTGGATCAAACTCAATTCAAATCAAAGGGTAAAACAGTCGTATTCTCTTAGGCTATTTGTGGTGTAGGACCACCATTGAAATCATTTGTTGTGAATAATTACCAAATATTTTTGAGTCCTTGAATAGGTATTAGATATTATTAAAGCATATGAAGCCCTTGGATGAAACTCAATTCAAATGAAAGGGTAAAACCGTCATAGTCTCTTAGGTGATTTGTGGTGTATGAACACCTTTAAAATTATTTTGTTGTGAATAATTAGCAAATATTTTTGAGTCCTCGAATAGGTATTAGATATATTTAACGCATATGAAGCCCTTGGATCAAACTCAATTCAAATCAAAAGGTAAAACCGTCATAGTCTCTTAGGCGATTTGTGCTCTATGAACACCGTTCAAATCATTTATTGTGCTTAATTACCAAATTTTTTTGACTCTTTGAATAGGTATTAGATATATTTCAATCATATTAAGCACTTGGATCGAAATTCTTTCAAAGTGTAAACCGACATAGTCTCCTAGGCGATTTGTGGTCTATGGACACCCTTGAAATCATTTTTTTTGTGAATAATTACCATATATTTTTTCGTCCTTCAATAGGTATTAGATATGTTTATAGCATATGAAGCCCTTGAATAAATCTCAATACAAATCAAAGGGTAAAACCGTCATAGTCTCTTAGGGGATTTGTGGTGTATGAACACCTTTCAAATCATTTTTTGTGCCTAATTACCAAATATTTTTGACTCCTTGAATAGGTATTAGATATATTTAAAGCATATGATGCCCTTGGATCAAACTCAATTCAAATCAAAGGGTAAAACCGTCATAGTCTCTTAGGCGATTTGTTGTGTATGAAAACCTTTCAAATCATTTTGTTGTGAATATTTACCAAATATTTTTCAGTCCTTGAATAGGTATTAGATATATTTAAAGCATATGAAGCCCTTGGATCAAACTCTAATTCAAATCAAAGGGTAACACCGTCATAGTCTCTTAGGCGATTTGTGGTATATGAACACCTTTCAAATCATTTTTTGTGCTTAATTACCAAATATTTTTGATTTCTTGAATAAGTATTAGGTATATTTAAAGCATATGAAGCCTTTGGATCTAACTCAATTCAAATCAAAGGGTAAAACTGTCATAGTCTCTTAGGCGATTTGTGGTGTAGGACCACCTTTCAAATGTTTTTTTTGGGAATAATTACAAAATATTTTTGAGTCCTTGAATAGGTATTAGATATATTTAAAGCATATGAAACCCTTGGATGAAAATTAATTCAAATCAAAGGGTAAAACCATCATTGTATTTTAGGTGATTTGTGTTGTATGAACACCTTTCAAATAATTTAATTGTGAATAATTACCAAATATTTTTGAGTCCTCGAATAGGTATTAGATATATCTAAAGCATATGAAGCCCTTGGATCAAACTCAATTCAAATCAAAAGGTAAAACCGTCATAGTCTCTTAGGCGATATGTGGTCTATCAACACCCTTCAAATCATTTGTTGTGCTTAATTACCAAATATTTTTGACTCTTTTAATAGGTATTAGATATATTTCAATCATATGAATCACTTGGATCGAAATTCTTTCAAAGGGTAAAACCGTCGTAGTCTCCTAGGCGATTTGTGGTCTATGGACACCCTTCAAATCTTTTTTTTGTGAATAATTTCAAAATATTTTTGAGTCCTTGAATAGGTATTAGGTATATTAAACGCATATGAATCCCTTAGATAACACTCAATTCAAATCAAAGGGTAAAACCGTCATAACCTCTCAGGGGATTTGTGGTGTAAGAACACCTTTCCAATCATTTGTTGTGGAATCATAAAAAATATTTTTGACTCCTTGAATAGGTATTAGATATATTTAAAGCATATGAAGCCCTTTGATCAAACTCAATACAAATCAAAATGTAATACCGTCATAGTCTCTTAGGGGATTTGTGGTGTATGATCACCTTTCAAATCATTTTTTGTGCTTAATTACCAAATATTTTTGACTCCTTGAATAGGTATTAGATTTATTTAAAGCATATGAATCCCTTGGATAACACTCAATTCAAATCAAACGGTAAAACCGTCATCGTCTCTTAGGGGATTTATAGTGTAAGAAAATCTTTAAAATCATTGGTTGTGAAATAATAAAAAATTTTTTTGACTCCTTGAATTGGTATTAGATATATTTAAAGCATATGAAGACCTTAGATCAAACTCAATACAAATCAAAGGGTAAAACCGGCATAGTCTTATAGGTGATTTGTGTTGTATGAACACCTTTCAAATTATTTTGTTGTGACTAATTACCTAATATTTTTGAGTCCTCGAATAGGTATTAGATAAATTTAAATCATATGACGCCCTTGGATCAAACTCAATTCAAATCAAAAGGTAAAACCGTCATAGTCTCTTAGGCGATTTATGCTCTATGACACCTTTCAAATCATTTATTGTGCTTAATTACCAAAAATTTTTGACTCTTTGAATAGGTATTAGATATATTTCAATCATATGAAGCACTTGGATCGAAATTCTTTCAAAGGGTAAAACCGTCACAGTCTCCTAGGCGATTTGTGGTCTATGGACACCCTTCAAATCTTTTTTTTGTGAATAATTACAAAATATTTTTGAGTCCTTGAATAGGTATTAGATATATTAAAAGCATATGAATCCCTTAGATAACACTCAATTCAAATCAAAGGGTAAAACCGTCATAACCTCTTAGGGGATTTATAGTGTAAGAAAATCTTTAAAACCACTGGTTGTCAAATAATAAAAAATATTTTTGACTCCTTGAATAGTTATTAGATATATTTAAAGCGTATGAAGCCCTTAGATCAAACTCAATACAAATCAAAGGGTAAAACCGGCATAGTCTCTTAGGGGATTTGTGTTGTATGAACACCTTTCAAATTATTTTGTTGTGAATAATTACCTAATATTTTTTAGTCCTCGAATAGGTATTAGATATATTTAACGCATATGAAGCCCATGGATCAAACTCAATTCAAATCAAAAGGTAAAACCGTCATAGTCTTTTAGGCGATTTTTGCTCTATGACACCTTTCAAATCATTTATTGTGCTTAATTACCAAATATTTTTGACTATTAGATATATTTAAAGCATATGAAGCCCTTGGATCAAACTCAATACAAATAAAAGGGTAAAACTGTCATAGTCTCTTAGGGGATGTATGGTATAATCATTTTTTGTGCTTAATTACCAAATATTTTTGACTCCTTAAATAGGTATTTGATATATTAAAAGCTTTTGAAGCCCTTGGATCAAACTCGATACAAATCAAAGGGTCAAACCGTTATACTCTCTTAGGGGATTTGTGGTGTATGAACACCATTCAAATTATATTTGTGCTTAATTAAAAAATATTTTTGACTTCTTGAATAGGTATTAGATATATTTAAAGCATATGAAGCCCTTGGATCAAACTCAATTCAAATCAAAGGGTAAAACAGTCATATTCTCTTAGGCTATTTGTAGTGTAGGACCACCATTCAAATCATTTTGTTGTGAATAATTACCAAATATTTTTGAGTCCTTGAATAGGTATTAGATATTATTAAAGCATATGAAGCCCTTGGATGAAACTCAATTCAAATGAAAGGGTAAAACCGTCATAGTCTCTTAGGTGATTTGTGGTGTATGAACACCTTTAAAATTATTTTGTTGTGAATAATTACCAAATATTTTTGAGTCCTCGAATAGGTATTAGATATATTTAACGCATATGAAGCCCTTGGATCAAACTCAATTCAAATCAAAAGGTAAAACCGTCATAGTCTCTTAGGCGATTTGTGCTCTATGAACACCTTTCAAATCATTTATTGTGCTTAATTACCAAATTTTTTTGACTCTTTGAATAGGTATTAGATATATTTCAATCATATTAAGCACTTGGATCGAAATTCTTTCAAAGTGTAAACCGTCATAGTCTCCTAGGCGATTTGTGGTCTATGGACACCCTTGAAATCATTTTTTTTGTGAATAATTACCATATATTTTTTCGTCCTTCAATAGGTATTAGATATATTTATAGCATATGAAGCCCTTGAATAAATCTCAATACAAATCAAAGGGTAAAACCGTCATAGTGTCTTAGGGGATTTGTGGTGTATGAACACCTTTCAAATCATTTTTTGTGCTTCATTACCAAATATTTTTGACTCCTTGAATAGGTATTAGATATATTTCAATCATATGAAGCCCTTGGATAAAACTTATTTCAAATCAAAGGGTAAAACCATCATAGTATCTTCGGCGATTTATGGCGTATGAACACCTTTCAAATTATTTTGTTGTGAACAATTACCAAATATTTTTGACTCCTTGAATAGGTATTAGATATATTCAAAGCATATGATGCCCTTGGATCAAACTCAATTCAAATCAAAGGGTAAAACCGTCATAGTCTCTTAGGCGATTTGTTGTGTATGAAAACCTTTCAAATCATTTTGTTGTGAATATTTACCAAATATTTTTCAGTCCTTGAATAGGTATTAGATATATTTAAAGCATATGAAGCCCTTGGATCAAACTCTAATTCAAATCAAAGGGTAAAACCGTCATAGTCTCTTAGGCGATTTGTGGTATATGAACACCTTTCAAATCATTTTTTGTGCTTAATTACCAAATATTTTTTATTTCTTGAATATGTATTAGATATATTTAAATCAAATGAATCCCTTGGATCAAACTCAATACAAATCAAAGGGTCAAACTGTCATTGTCTCTTAGTTGACTTGTGGTGTATAAACACCTTTCGAATCATTTTTTGTGCTTAATTACCAAATATTTTTCACTCCTTGAATAAGTATTAGGTATATTTAAAGCATATGAAGCCTTTGGATCAAACTCAATTCAAATCAAAGGGTAAAACCGTCATAGTCTCTTAGGCGATTTGTGGTGTAGGACCACCTTTCAAATCTTTTTTTGGGAATAATTACCAAATATTTTTGAGTCCTTGAATAGGTATTAGATATATTTAAAGCATATGAAACCCTTGGATGAAAATTAATTCAAATCAAAGGGTAAAACCATCATTGTATTTTAGGTGATTTGTGTTGTATGAACACCTTTCAAATAATTTAATTGTGAATAATTACCAAATATTTTTGAGTCCTCGAATAGGTATTAGATATATCTAAAGCATATGAAGCCCTTGGATCAAACTCAATTAAAATCAAAAGGTAAAACCGTCATAGTCTCTTAGGCGATATGTGGTCTATCAACACCCTTCAAATCATTTGTTGTGCTTAATTACCAAATATTTTTGACTCTTTGAATAGGTATTAGATATATTTCAATCATATGAATCACTTGGATCGAAATTCTTTCAAAGGGTAAAACCGTCGTAGTCTCCTAGGCGATTTTTGGTCTATGGACACCCTTCAAATCTTTTTTTTGTGAATAATTTCAAAATATTTTTGAGTCCTTGAATAGGTATTAGATATATTAAACGCATATGAATCCCTTAGATAACACTCAATTCAAATCAAGGTGTAAAACCGTCATAACCTCTTAGGGGATTTGTGGTGTAAGAACACCTTTCCAATCATTTGTTGTGGAATAATAAAAAATATTTTTGACTCCTTGAATAGGTATTAGATATATTTAAAGCATATGAAGCCCTTTGATCAAACTCAATACAAATCAAAATGTAATACCGTCATAGTCTCTTAGGGGATTTGTGGTGTATGATCACCTTTCAAATCATTTTTTGTGCTTAATTATCAAATATTTTTGACTCCTTGAATAGGTATTAGATATATTTAAAGCATATAAAGCCCTTGGATCAAACTCAATACAAATCAAAGGGTAATACCGTGATAGTCTCTTAGGGGATTTGTGGTGTATGAACACCTTTCAAATCATTTTTTGTGCTTAATTACCAAATATTTTTGACTCCTTGAATAGGTATTAGATTTATTTAAAGCATATGAAGCCCTTGGATAACACTCAATTCAAATCAAATGGTAAAACCGTCATAGTCTCTTAAGGGATTTATAGTGTAAGAAAATCTTTAAAATCATTGGTTGTGAAATAATAAAAAATATTTTTGACTCCTTGAATTGGTATTAGATATCTTTAAAGCATATGAAGACCTTAGATCAAACTCAATACAAATCAAAGGGTAAAACCGGCATAGTCTTATAGGTGATTTGTGTTGTATGAACACCTTTCAAATTATTTTGTTGTGACTAATTACCTAATATTTTTGAGTCCTCGAATAGGTATTAGATATATTTAACGCATATGAAGCCCGTGGATAAAACTCAATTCAAATCAAAAGGTAAAACCGTCATAGTCTCTTAGGCGATTTATGCTCTATGACACCTTTCAAATCATTTATTGTGCTTAATTACCAAAAATTTTTGACTCTTTGAATAGGTATTAGATATATTTCAATCATATGAAGCACTTGGATCGAAATTCTTTAAAAGGGTAAACCATCATAGTCTCCTAGGCGATTTGTGGTCTATGGACACCTTTGAAATCTTTTTTTTTTTTTGTGAATAATTACCAAATATTTTTTTCGTCCTTCAATAGGTATTAGATATATTTAAAGCATATGAAGCCCTTGGATCAAACTCAATACAAATCAAACGGTAAAACCGTCATAGTCTCTTAGGGGGTTTGTGGTGTATGAACACCTTTCAAATCATTTTTTGTGCTTAATTAGCAAATATTTTTGACTCCTTGAATAAGTATTAAATATATTTAAAGCATATGAAGCCCTTGGATCAAACTCAATTCAAATCAAAGGGTAAAACCGTCATAGTCTCTTAGGCGATTTGTTGTGTATGAAAACCTTTCAAATCATTTTGTTGTGAATAATTACAAAATATTTTTCAGTCCTTGAATAGGTATTAGATATATTTAAAGCATATGAAGCCCTAGGATCAAACTCAATTCAAATCAAAGGGAAAACCGTTACAGTCTCTTAGGGGATTTGTGGTATATGAAAACCTTTCAAATAATTTTTTGTGCTTAATTACCAAATATTTTTGACTCTGTGAATAGGTATTAGATATATTTAAATCATATGAATCCCTTGGATTAAACTTAATACAAATCAAATGGTCAAACCGTCATAGTCTCTTAGGGGATTAGTGGTGTATGAACACCTTTCGAATCATTTTTTATGCTTAATTACCAAATATTTTTGAATCTTTGAATAGGGATTAGATATATTAAAGCATATGAATCCCTTGGATCAAACTCAATTCAAATCAAAGGGTAAAACCATCATAATCTCTTAGGCGATTTATGGTGTAGCACCACCTTTGAAATCTTTTTGTTGGGAATAATTACCAAATATTTTTGAGTCCTTGAACAGGTATTAGATATATTTAAAGCATATGAAACCCTTGGATGAATATCAATTCAAATCAAAGGGTAAAATCGTCATTGTCTCCTAGGCGATTTCTGGTGAATGAACACCTTTCAAATCATTTTCTTGTAAATAATTACCAAATATTTTTCTGTCCTCAAATAGTTATTAGATAAATTTAAATCATATGACGCCCTTGGATCAAACTCAATTCAAATCAAAAGGTAAAACCGTCATATTCTCTTAGGCGATTTGTGGTCTATGAAGACCTTTCAAATCATTTGTTTTGCTTAATTACAAAATATTTTTGACTCTTTGAATAGGTATTAGATATATTTCAATCATATGAAGCACTTGGATCGAAATTCTTTCAAAGGGTAAAACCGTCACAGTCTCCTAGGCGATTTGTGGTCTATGGACACCCTTCAAATCTTTTTTTTGTGAATAATTACAAAATATTTTTGAGTCCTTGAATAGGTATTAGATATATTAAAAGCATATGAATCCCTTAGATAACACTCAATTCAAATCAAAGGGTAAAACCGTCATAACCTCTTAGGGGATTTATAGTGTAAGAAAATCTTTAAAACCACTGGTTGTGAAATAATAAAAAATATTTTTGACTCCTTGAATAGTTATTAGATATATTTAAAGCGTATGAAGCCCTTAGATCAAACTTAATACAAATCAAAGGGTAAAACCGGCATAGTCTCTTAGGGGATTTGTGTTGTATGAACACCTTTCAAATTATTTTGTTGTGAATAATTACCTAATATTTTTGAGTCCTCGAATAGGTATTAGATATATTTAACGCATATGAAGCCCATGGATCAAACTCAATTCAAATCAAAAGGTAAAACCGTCATAGTCTTTTAGGCGATTTTTGCTCTATGACACCTTTCAAATCATTTATTGTGCTTAATTACCAAATATTTTTGACTCTTTGAATAGGTATTAGATATATTTAAAGCATATGAAGCCCTTGGATCAAACTCAATACAAATAAAAGGGTAAAACCGTCATAGTCTCTTAGGGGATGTATGGTGTAATCATTTTTTGTCCTTAATTACCAAATATTTTTGACTCCTTAAATAGGTATTTGATATATTAAAAGCTTTTGAAGCCCTTGGATCAAACTCGATACAAATCAAAGGGTCAAACCGTTATACTCTCTTAGGGGATTTGTGGTGTATGAACACCATTCAAATTATATTTGTGTTTAATTAAAAAATATTTTTGACTTCTTGAATAGGTATTAGATATATTTAAAGCATATGAAGCCCTTGGAACAAACTCAATTCAAATCAAAGGGTAAAACAGTCATATTCTCTTAGGCTATTTGTAGTGTAGGACCACCATTCAAATCATTTTGTTGTGAATAATTACCAAATATTTTTGAGTCCTTGAATAGGTATTAGATATTATTAAAGCATATGAAGCCCTTGGATGAAACTCAATTCAAATGAAAGGGTAAAACCGTCATAGTCTCTTAGGTGATTTGTGGTGTATGAACACCTTTAAAATTATTTTGTTGTGAATAATTACCAAATATTTTTGAGTCCTCGAATAGGTATTAGATATATTTAACGCATATGAAGCCCTTGGATCAAACTCAATTCAAATCAAAAGGTAAAACCGTCATAGTCTCTTAGGCGATTTGTGCTCTATGAACACCTTTCAAATCATTTATTGTGCTTAATTACCAAATATTTTTGACTCTTTGAATAGGTATTAGATATATTTCAATCATATTAAGCACTTGGATCGAAATTCTTTCAAAGTGTAAACCGTCATAGTCTCCTAGGCGATTTGTGGTCTATGGACACCCTTGAAATCATTTTTTTTGTGAATAATTACCATATATTTTTTCGTCCTTCAATAGGTATTAGATATATTTATAGCATATGAAGCCCTTGAATAAATCTCAATACAAATCAAAGGGTAAAACCGTCATAGTCTCTTAGGGGATTTGTGGTGTATGAACACCTTTCAAATCATTTTTTGTGCTTCATTACCAAATATTTTTGACTCCTTGAAAAGGTATTAGATATATTTCAATCATATGAAGCCCTTGGATAAAACTTATTTCAAATCAAAGGGTAAAACCGTCATAGTATCTTCGGCGATTTATGGCGTATGAACACCTTTCAAATTATTTTGTTGTGCACAATTACCAAATATTTTTGACTCCTTGAATAGGTATTAGATATATTTAAAGCATATGATGCCCTTGGATCAAACTCAATTCAAATCAAAGGGTAAAACCGTCATAGTCTCTTAGGCGATTTGTTGTGTATGAAAACCTTTCAAATCATTTTGTTGTGAATATTTACCAAATATTTTTCAGTCCTTGAATAGGTATTAGATATATTTAAAGCATATGAAGCCCTTGGATCAAACTCTAATTCAAATCAAAGGGTAAAACCGTCATAGTCTCTTAGGCGATTTGTGGTATATGAACACCTTTCAAATCATTTTTTGTGCATAATTACCAAATATTTTTGATTTCTTGAATATGTATTAGATATATTTAAATCAAATGAATCCCTTGGATCAAACTCAATACAAATCAAAGGGTCAAACTGTCATTGTCTCTTAGTTGACTTGTGGTGTATAAACACCTTTCGAATCATTTTTTGTGCGTAATTACCAAATATTTTTCACTCCTTGAATAAGTATTAGGTATATTTAAAGCATATGAAGCCTTTGGATCAAACTCAATTCAAATCAAAGGGTAAAACCGTCATAGTCTCTTAGGCGATTTGTGGTGTAGGACCACCTTTCAAATCTTTTTTTTGGGAATAATTACCAAATATTTTTGAGTCCTTGAATAGGTATTAGATATATTTAAAGCATATGAAACCCTTGGATGAAAATTAATTCAAATCAAAGGGTAAAACCATCATTGTATTTTAGGTGATTTGTGTTGTATGAACACCTTTCAAATAATTTAATTGTGAATAATTACCAAATATTTTTGAGTCCTCGAATAGGTATTAGATATATCTAAAGCATATGAAGCCCTTGGATCAAACTCAATTAAAATCAAAAGGTAAAACCGTCATAGTCTCTTAGGCGATATGTGGTCTATCAACACCCTTCAAATCATTTGTTGTGCTTAATTACCAAATATTTTTGACTCTTTGAATAGGTATTAGATATATTTCAATCATATGAATCACTTGGATCGAAATTCTTTCAAAGGGTAAAACCGTCGTAGTCTCCTAGGCGATTTGTGGTCTATGGACACCCTTCAAATCTTTTTTTTGTGAATAATTTCAAAATATTTTTGAGTCCTTGAATAGGTATTAGATATATTAAACGCATATGAATCCCTTAGATAACACTCAATTCAAATCAAAGGGTAAAACCGTCATAACCTCTTAGGGGATTTGTGGTGTATGAACACCTTTCCAATCATTTGTTGTGGAATAATAAAAAATATTTTTGACTCCTTGAATAGGTATTAGATATATTTAAAGCATATGAAGCCCATTGATCAAACTCAATACAAATCAAAATGTAATACCGTCATAGTCTCTTAGGGGATTTGTGGTGTATGATCACCTTTCAAATCATTTTTTGTGCTTAATTACCAAATATTTTTGACTCCTTGAATAGGTATTAGATATATTTAAAGCATATAAAGCCCTTGGATCAAACTCAATACAAATCAAAGGGTAATACCGTGATAGTCTCTTAGGGGATTTGTGGTGTATGAACACCTTTCAAATCATTTTTTGTGCTTAATTACCAAATATTTTTGACTCCTTGAATAGGTATTAGATTTATTTAAAGCATATGAAGCCCTTGGATAACACTCAATTCAAATCAAACGGTTAAACCGTCATAGTCTCTTAAGGGATTTATAGTGTAAGAAAATCTTTAAAATCATTGGTTGTGAAATAATAAAAAATATTTTTGACTCCTGGAATTGATATTAGATATATTTAAATCATATGAAGACCTTAGATCAAACTCAATACAAATCAAAGGGTAAAACCGGCATAGTCTTATAGGTGATTTGTGTTGTATGAACACCTTTCAAATTATTTTGTTGTGACTAATTACCTAATATTTTTGAGTCCTCGAATAGGTATTAGATATATTTAACGCATATGAAGCCCATGGATAAAACTCAATTCAAATCAAAAGGTAAAACCGTCATAGTCTCTTAGGCGATTTATGCTCTATGACACCTTTCAAATCATTTATTGTGCTTAATTACCAAAAAATTTTGACTCTTTGAATAGGTATTAGATATATTTCAATCATATGAAGCACTTGGATCGAAATTCTTTAAAAGGGTAAACCATCATAGTCTCCTAGGCGATTTGTGGTCTATGGACACCTTTGAAATCTTTTTTTTTTTTGTGAATAATTACCAAATATTTTTTTCGACCTTCAATAGGTATTAGATATATTTAAAGCATATGAAGCCCTTGGATCAAACTCAATACAAATCAAACGGTAAAACCGTCATAGTCTCTTAGGGGGTTTGTGGTGTATGAACACCTTTCAAATCATTTTTTGTGCTTAATTAGCAAATATTTTTGACTCCTTGAATAAGTATTAAATATATTTAAAGCATATGAAGCCCTTGGATCAAACTCAATTCAAATCAAAGGGTAAAACCGTCATAGTCTCTTAGGCGATTTGTTGTGTATGAAAACCTTTCAAATCATTTTGTTGTGAATAATTACAAAATATTTTTCAGTCCTTGAATAGGTATTAGATATATTTAAAGCATATGAAGCCCTAGGATCAAACTCAATTCAAATCAAAGGGAAAACCGTCATAGTCTCTTAGGGGATTTGTGGTATATGAAAACCTTTCAAATAATTTTTTGTGCTTAATTACCAAATATTTTTGACTCCGTGAATAGGTATTAGATATATTTAAATCATATGAATCCCTTGGATTAAACTTACTACAAATCAAAGGGTCAAACCGTCATTGTCTCTTAGGCGATTTCTGGTGAATGAACACCTTTCAAATCATTTTCTTGTAAATAATTACCAAATATTTTTCTGTCCTCAAATAGTTATTAGATAAATTTAAAGCATATGACGCCCTTGGATCAAACTCAATTCAAATCAAAAGGTAAAACCGTCATAGTCTCTTAGGCGATTTGTGGTCTATGAAGACCTTTCAAATCATTTGTTTTGCTTAATTACAAAATATTTTTGACTCTTTGAATAGGTATTAGATATATTTCAATCATATGAAGCACTTGGATCGAAATTCTTTCAAAGGGTAAAACGGGTCACAGTGTCCTAGGCGATTTGTGGTCTATGGACACCTTTCAAATCTTTTTTTTGTGAATAATTGCAAAATATTTTTGAGTCCTTGAATAGGTATTAGATATATTAAAAGCATATGAATCCCTTAGATAACACTCAATTCAAATCAAAGGGTAAAACCGTCATAACCTCTTAGGGGATTTGTGGTGTAAGAACACCTTTCCAATCATTTGTTGTGGAATAATAAAAACTATTTTGGACTCCTTGAATAGGTATTAGATATATTTAAAGCATATGAAGCCCTTGGATCAAACTCAATACAAATCATAGGGTAATACCGTGATAGTCTCTTAGGGGATTTGTGGTGTATGAACACCTTTCAAATCATTTTTTGTGCTTAATTACCAAATATTTTCGAGTCCTTGAATAGGTATTAGATTTATTTAAAGCATATAAAGCCCTTGGATAACACTCAATTCAAATCAAACGGTAAAACCGTCATTGTCTCTTAGGGGATTTATAGTGTAAGAAAATCTTTAAAACCACTGGTTGTGAAATAATAAAAAATATTTTTGACTCCTTGAATAGGTATTAGATATATTTAAAGCGTATGAAGCCCTTAGATCAAACTCAATACAAATCAAAGGGTAAAACCGGCATAGTCTCTTAGGGGATTTGTGTTGTATGAACACCTTTCAAATTATTTTGTTGTGTATAATTACCTAATATTTTTGAGTCCTCGAATAGGTATTAGATATATTTAACGCATATGAAGACCATGGATCAAACTCAATTCAAATCAAAAGGTAAAACCGTCATAGTCTTTTAGTCGATTTGTGCTCTATGACACCTTTCAAATCATTTATTGTGCTTAATTACCAAATATTTTTGACTCTTTGAATAGGTATTAGATATATTTAAAGCATATGAAGCCCTTGGATCAAACTCAATACAAATAAAAGGGTAAAACCGTCATAGTCTCTTAGGGGATGTATGGTGTAATCATTTTTTGTGCTTAATTACCAAATATTTTTGACTCTTTGAATAGGTATTAGATATATTTCAATCATATGAAGCACATGGATCGAAATTCTTTAAAAGGGTAAACCATCATAGTCTCCTAGGCGATTTGTGGTCTATGGACACCTTTGAAATCTTTTTTTTTTTGTGAATAATTACCAAATATTTTTTTCTTCCTTCAATAGGTATTAGATATATTTAAAGCATATGAAGCCCTTGGATCAAACTCAATACAAATCAAACGGTAAAACCGTCATAGTCTCTTAGGGGGTTTGTGGTGTATGAACACCTTTCAAATCATTTTTTGTGCTTAATTACCAAATATTTTTGACTCTTTGAATAGGTATTAGATATATTTAAAGCATATGAAGCCCTTGGATCAAACTCAATACAAATAAAAGGGTAAAACCTTCATAGTCTCTTAGGGGATGTATGGTGTAATCATTTTTTGTGCTTAATTACCAAATATTTTTGACTCCTTAAATAGGTATTTGATATATTAAAAGCTTTTGAAGCCCTTGGATCAAACTCGATACAAATCAAAGGGTCAAACCGTTATACTCTCTTAGGGGATTTGTGGTGTATGAACACCATTCAAAATATATTTGTGCTTAATTAAAAAATATTTTTGACTTCTTGAATAGGTATTAGATATATTTAAAGCATATGAAGCCCTTGGATGAAACTCAATTCAAATCAAAGGGTAAAACAGTCATATTCTCTTAGGCTATTTGTGGTGTAGGACCACCATTCAAATCATTTTGTTGTGAATAATTACCAAATATTTTTGAGTCCTTGAATAGGTATTAGATATTATTAAAGCATATGAAGCCCTTGGATGAAACTCAATTTAAATGAAAGGGTAAAACCGTCATAGTCTCTTAGGTGATTTGTGGTGTATGAACACCTTTAATATTATTTTGTTGTGAATAATTACCAAATATTTTTGAGTCCTCGAATAGGTATTAGATATATTTAACGCATATGAAGCCCTTGGATCAAAATCAATTCAAATCAAAAGGTAAAACCGTCAGAGTCTCTTAGGCGATTTGTGCTCTATGAACACCTTTCAAATCATTTATTGTGCTTAAATACCAAATATTTTTGACTCTTTGAATAGGTATTAGATATATTTCAATCATATTAAGCACTTGGATCGAAATTCTTTCAAAGTGTAAACCGTCATAGTCTCCTAGGCGATTTGTGGTCTATGGACACCCTTGAAATCATTTTTTTTGTGAATAATTACCATATATTTTTTCGTCCTTCAATAGGTATTAGATATATTTATAGCATATGAAGCCCTTGAATAAATCTCAATACAAATGAAAGGGTAAAACCGTCATAGTCTCTTAGGGGATTTGTGGTGTATGAACACCTTTCAAATCATTTTTTGTGCCTAATTACCAAATATTTTTGACTCCTTGAATAGGTATTAGATATATTTAAAGCATATGATGCCCTTGGATCAAACTCAATTCAAATCAAAGGGTAAAACCGTCATAGTCTCTTAGGCGATTTGTTGTGTATGAAAACCTTTCAAATCATTTTATTGTGAATATTTACCAAATATTTTTCAGTCCTTGAATAAGTATAAGATATATTTAAAGCATATGAAGCCCTTGGATCAAACTCTAATTCAAATTAAAGGGTAAAACCGTCATAGTCTCTTAGGCGATTTGTGGTATATGAACACCTTTCAAATCATTTATTGTGCTTAATTACCAAATATTTTTGACTCTTTGAATAGGTATTAGATATATTTCAATCATATGAAGCACTTGGATCGAAATTCTTTAAAAGGGTAAACCATCATAGTCTCCTAGGCGATTTGTGGTCTACGGACACCTTTGAAATCTTATTTTTTTTTGTGAATAATTACCAAATATTTTTTTCGTCCTTCAATTGGTATTTGATATATTTAAAGCATATGAAGCCCTTGGATCAAACTCAATACAAATCAAACGGTAAAACCGTCATAGTCTCTTAGGGGGTTTGTGGTGTATGAACACCTTTCATATCATTTTTTGTGCTTAATTAGCAAATATTTTTGACTCCTTGAATAGGTATTAAATATATTTAAAGCATATGAAGCCCTTGGATCAAACTCAATTCAAATCAAAGGGTAAAACCGTCATAGTCTCTTAGGCGATTTTTTGTGTATGAAAACCTTTCAAATCATTTTGTTGTGAATAATTACAAAATATTTTTCAGTCCTTGAATAGGTATTAGATATATTTAAAGCATATGAAGCCCTAGGATCAAACTCAATTCAAATCAAAGGGAAAACCGTCATAGTCTCTTAGGGGATTTGTGGTATATGAAAACCTTTCAAATAATTTTTTGTGCTTAATTACCAAATATTTTTGACTCCGTGAATAGGTATTAGATATATTTAAATCATATGAATCCCTTGGATTAAACTTAATACAAATCAAAGGGTCAAACCGTCATAGTCTCTTAGGGGATTAGTGGTGTATGAACACCTTTTGAATCATTTTTTGTGCTTAATTACCAAATATTTTTGAATCCTTGAATAGGGATTAGATATATTAAAGCATATGAAGCCCTTGGATCAAACTCAATTCAAATCAAAGGGTAAAACCATCATAATCTCTTAGGCGATTTATGGTGTAGCACCACCTTTGAAATCTTTTTGTTGGGAATAATTACCAAATATTTTTGAGTCCTTGAACAGGTATTAGATATATTTAAAGCATATGAAACCCTTGGATGAATATCAATTCAAATCAAAGGGTAAAATCGTCATTGTCTCTTAGGCGATTTCTGGTGAATGAACACCTTTCAAATCATTTTCTTGTAAATAATTACCAAATATTTTTCTGTCCTCAAATATTAATTAGATAAATTTAAAGCATATGACGCCCTTGGATCAAACTCAATTCAAATCAAAAGGTAAAACCGTCATAGTCTCTTAGGCGATTTGTGGTCTATGAAGACCTTTCAAATCATTTGTTTTGCTTAATTACAAAATATTTTTGACTCTTTGAATAGGTATTAGATATAATTCAATCATATGAAGCACTTGGATCGAAATTCTTTCAAAGGGTAAACCCGTCACAGTGTCCTAGGCGATTTGTGGTCTATGGACACCCTTCAAATCTTTTTTTTGTGAATAATTACAAAATATTTTTGAGTCCTTGAATAGGTATTAGATATACTAAAAGCATATGAATCCCTTAGATAACACTCAATTCAAATCAAAGGGTAAAACCGTCATAACCTCTTAGGGGATTTGTGGTGTAAGAACACCTTTCCAATCATTTGTTGTGGAATAATAAAAACTATTTTGGACTCCTTGAATAGGTATTAGATATATTTAAAGCATATGAAGCCCTTGGATCAAACTCAATACAAATCATAGGGTAATACCGTCATAGTCTCTTAGGGGATTTGTGGTGTATGAACACCTTTCAAATCATTTTTTGTGCTTAATTACCAAATATTTTCGAGTCCTTGAATAGGTATTAGATTTATTTAAAGCATATAAAGCCCTTGGATAACACTCAATTCAAATCAAACGGTAAAACCGTCATAGTCTCTTAGGGGATTTATAGTGTAAGAAAATCTTTAAGACCACTGGTTGTGAAATAATAAAAAATATTTTTGACTCCTTGAATAGGTATTAGATATATTTCAAGCGTATGAAGCCCTTAGATCAAACTCAATACAAATCAAAGGGTAAAACCGGCATAGTCTCTTAGGGGATTTGTGTTGTATGAACACCTTTCAAATTATTTTGTTGTGAATAATTACCTAATATTTTTGAGTCCTCGAATAGGTATTAGATATATTTAACGCATATGAAGACCATGGATCAAACTTAATTCAAATCAAAAGGTAAAACCGTCATAGTCTTTTAGTCGATTTGTGCTCTATGACACCTTTCAAATCATTTATTGTGCTTAATTACCAAATATTTTTGACTCTTTGAATATGTATTAGATTATTTAAAGCATATGAAGCCCTTGGATCAAACTCAATACAAATAAAAGGGTAAAACCGTCATAGTCTCTTAGGGGGATGTATGGTGTAACATCATTTTTTGTGCTTAATTACCAAATATTTTTGACTCCTTAAATAGGTATTTGATTAAAAGCTTTTGAAGCCCTTGGATCAAACTCGATACAAATCAAAGGGTCAAACCGTTATACTCTCTTAGGGGATTTGTGGTGTATGAACACCATTCAAATTATATTTGTGCTTAATTAAAAAATATTTTTGACTTCTTGAATAGGTATTAGATATATTTAAAGCATATGAAGCCCTTGGATCAAACTCAATTCAAATCAAAGGGTAAAACCGTCATATTCTCTTAGGCTATTTGTGGTGTAGGACCACCATTCAAATCATTTTGTTGTGAATAATTACCAAATATTTTTGAGTCCTTGAATAGGTATTAGATATTATTAAAGCATATGAAGCCCTTGGATGAAACTCAATTCAAATGAAAGGGTAAAACCGTCATAGTCTCTTAGGTGATTTGTGGTGTATGAACACCTTTAATATTATTTTGTTGTGAATAATTACCAAATATTTTTGAGTCCTCGAATAGGTATTAGATATATTTAACGCATATGAAACCCTTGGATCAAACTCAATTCAAATCAAAAGGTAAAACCGTCATAGTCTCTTAGGCGATTTGTGCTCTATGAACACCTTTCAAATCATTTATTGTGCTTAAATACCAAATATTTTTGACTCTTTGAATAGGTATTAGATATATTTCAATCATATTAAGCACTTGGATCGAAATTCTTTCAAAGTGTAAACCGTCATAGTCTCCTAGGCGATTTGTGGTCTATGGACACCCTTGAAATCAATTTTTTTGTGAATAATTACCATATATTTTTTCGTCCTTCAATAGGTATTAGATATATTTATAGCATATGAAGCCCTTGAATAAATCTCAATACAAATCAAAGGGTAAAACCGTCATAGTCTCTTAGGGGATTTCTGGTGTATGAACACCTTTCAAATCCATTTTTTGTGCCTAATTACCAAATATTTTTGACTCCTTGAATAGGTATTAGATATATTTAAAGCATATGATGCCCTTGGATCAAACTCAATTCAAATCAAAGGGTAAAACCGTCATAGTCTCTTAGGCGATTTGTTGTGTATGAAAACCTTTCAAATCATTTTGTTGTGAATATTTACCAAATATTTTTCAGTCCTTGAATAAGTATAAGATATATTTAAAGCATATGAAGCCCTTGGATCAAACTCTAATTCAAATCAAAGGGTAAAACCGTCATAGTCTCTTAGGCGATTTGTGGTATATGAACACCTTTCAAATCATTTATTGTGCTTAATTACCAAATATTTTTGACTCTTTGAATAGGTATTAGATGTATTTCAATCATATGAAGCACTTGGATCGAAATTCTTTAAAAGGGTAAACCATCATAGTCTCCTAGGCGATTTGTGGTCTATGGACACCTTTGAAATCTTTTTTTTTTTGTGAATAATTACCAAATATTTTTTTCGTCCTTCAATAGGTATTAGATATATTTAAAGCATATGAAACCCTTGGATCAAACTCAATACAAATCAAACGGTAAAACCGTCATAGTCTCTTAGGGGGTTTGTGGTGTATGAACACCTTTCAAATCATTTTTTGTGCTTAATTAGCAAATATTTTTGACTCCTTGAATAGGTATTAAACATATTTAAAGCATATGAAGCCCTTGGATCAAACTCAATTCAAATCAAAGGGTAAAACCGTCATAGTCTCTTAGGCGAATTGTTGTGTATGAAAACCTTTCAAATCATTTTGTTTTGAATAATTACAAAATATTTTTCAGTCCTTGAATAGGTATTAGATATATTTAAAGCATATGAAGCCCTAGGATCAAACTCAATTCAAATCAAAGGGTAAAACCGTCATAGTCTCTTAGGGGATTTGTGGTATATGAAAACCTTTCAAATAATTTTTTGTGCTTAATTACCAAATATTTTTGACTCCGTGAATAGGTATTAGATATATTTAAATCATATGAATCCCTTGGATCAAACTTAATACAAATCAAAGGGTCAAACCGTCATAGTCTCTTAGGGGATTTGTGGTGTATGAACACCTTTCGAATCATTTTTTGTGCTTAATTACCAAATATTTTTGAATCCTTGAATAGGGATTAGATATATTAAAGCATATGAAGCCCTTGGATCAAACTCAATTCAAATCAAAGGGTAAAACCATCATAATCTCTTAGGCGATTTATGGTGTAGCACCACCTTTGAAATCTTTTTGTTGGGAATAATTACCAAATATTTTTGAGTTCTTGAACAGGTATTAGATATATTTAAAGCATATGAAACCCTTGGATGAATATCAATTCAAATCAAAGGGTAAAATCGTCATTGTCTCTTAGGCGATTTCTGGTGAATGAACACCTTTCAAATCATTTTCTTGTAAATAATTACCAAATATTTTTCTGTCCTTAAATAGTTATTGGATAAATTTAAAGCAGATGACGCCCTTGGATCAAACTCAATTCAAATCAAAAGGTAAAACCGTCATAGTCTCTTAAGCGATTTGTGGTCTATGAAGACCTTTCAAATCATTTGTTTTGCTTAATTACAAAATATTTTTGACTCTTTGAATAGGTATTAGATATATTTCAATCATATGAAGCACTTCGATCGAAATTCTTTCAAAGGGTAAAACCGTCACAGTCTCCTAGGCGATTTGTGGTCTATGGACACCCTTCAAATCTTTTTTTTGTAAATAATTACAAAATATTTTTGAGTCCTTGAATAGGTATTAGATATATTAAAAGCATATGAATCCCTTAGATAACACTCAATTCAAATCAAAGGGTAAAACCGTCATAACCTCTTAGGGGATTTGTGGTGTAAGAACACCTTTCCAATCATTTGTTGTGGAATAATAAAAACTATTTTGGACTCCTTGAATAGGTATTAGATATATTTAAAGCATATGAAGCCCTTGGATCAAACTCAATACAAATCATAGGGTAATACCGTCATAGTCTCTTAGGGGATTTGTGGTGTATGAACACCTTTCAAATCATTTTTTGTGCTTAATTACCAAATATTTTCGAGTCCTTGAATAGGTATTAGATTTATTTAAAGCATATAAAGCCCTTGGATAACACTCAATTCAAATCAAACGGTAAAACCGTCATAGTCTCTTAGGGGATTTATAGTGTAAGAAAATCTTTAAAACCACTGGTTGTGAAATAATAAAAAATATTTTTGACTCCTTGAATAGGTATTAGATATATTTAAAGCGTATGAAGCCCTTAGATCAAACTCAATACAAATCAAAGGGTAAAACCGGCATAGTCTCTTAGGGGATTTGTGTTGTATGAACACCTTTCAAATTATTTTGTTGTGAATAATTACCTAATATTTTTGAGTCCTCGAATAGGTATTAGATATATTTAACGCATATGAAGCCCATGGATCAAACTCAATTCAAATCAAAAGGTAAAACCGTCATAGTCTTTTAGGCGATTTGTGCTCTATGACACCTTTCAAATCATTTATTGTGCTTAATTACCAAATATTTTTGACTCTTTGAATAGGTATTAGATATATTTAAAGCATATGAAGCCCTTGGATCAAACTCAATACAAATAAAAGGGTAAAACCGTCATAGTCTCTTAGGGGATGTATGGTGTAATCATTTTTTGTGCTTAATTACCAAATATTTTTGACTCCTTAAATAGGTATTTGATATATTAAAAGCTTATGAAGCCCTTGGATCAAAATCGATACAAATCAAAGGGTCAAATCGTTATACTCTCTTAGGGGATTTGTGGTGTATGAACACCTTTCAAATCATTTTTTGTGCTTAATTACAAAATATTTTTGACTTCTTGAATAGGTATTAGATATATTTAAAGCATATGAAGCCCTTGGATCAAACTCAATTCAAATCAAAGGGTAAAACCGTCATATTCTCTTAGGCTATTTGTGGTGTAGGACCACCATTCAAATCATTTTGTTGTGAATAATTACCAAATATTTTTGAGTCCTTGAATAGGTATTAGATATTATTAAAGCATATGAAGCCCTTGGATGAAACTCAATTCAAATGAAAGGGTAAAACCGTCATAGTCTCTTAGGTGATTTGTGGTGTATGAACACCTTTAATATTATTTTGTTGTGAATAATTACCAAATAATTTTGAGTCCTCGAATAGGTATTAGATATATTTAACGCATATGAAGCCCTTGGATCAAACTCAATTCAAATCAAAAGGTAAAACCGTCAGAGTCTCTTAGGCGATTTATGCTCTATGAACACCTTTCAAATCATTTATTGTGCTTAAATACCAAATATTTTTGACTCTTTGAATAGGTATTAGATATATTTCAATCATATTAAGCACTTGGATCGAAATTCTTTCAAAGTGTAAACCGTCATAGTCTCCTAGGCGATTTGTGGTCTATGGACACCCTTGAAATCATTTTTTTTGTGAATAATTACCATATATTTTTTCGTCCTTCAATAGGTATTAGATATATTTATAGCATATGAAGCCCTTGAATAAATATCAATACAAATCAAAGGGTAAAACCGTCATAGTCTCTTAGGGGATTTGTGGTGTATGAACACCTTTCAAATCATTTTTTGTGCCTAATCACCAAATACTTTTGACTCCTTGAACAGGTATTAGATATATTTAAAGCATATGATGCCCTTGGATCAAACTCAATTCAAATCAAAGGGTAAAACCGTCATAGTCTCTTAGGCGATTTGTTGTGTATGAAAACCTTTCAAATCATTTTGTTGTGAATATTTACCAAATATTTTTCAGTCCTTCAATAAGTATAAGATATATTTAAAGCATATGAAGCCCTTGGATCAAACTCTAATTCAAATCAAAGGGTAAAACCGTCATAGTCTCTTCGGCGATTTGTGGTATATGAACACCTTTCAAATCATTTTTTGTCCTTAATTACCAAATATTTTTGATTCCTTGAATATGTATTAGATATATTTAAATCAAATGAATCCCTTGGATCAAACTCAATACAAATCAAAGGGTCAAAATGTCATTGTCTCTTAGTTGATTTGTGGTGTATAAACACCTTTCGAATCATTTTTTGTGCTTAATTACCAAATATTTTTGACTCCTTGAATAGGTATTAGGTATATTTAAAGCATATGAAGCCTTTGGATCAAACTCAATTCAAATCAAAGGGTAAAACCGTCATAGTCTCTTAGGCGATTTGTGGTGTAGGACACCTTTCAAATCATTTTTTTGGGAATAATTACCAAATATTTTTGAGTCCTTGAATAGGTATTAGATATATTTAAAGCATATGAAATCCATGGATGAAAATTAATTCAAATCAAAGGGTAAAACCGTCATTGTATTTTAGGTGATTTGTGGTGTATGAACACCTTTCAAATAATTTAATTGTGAATAATTACCAAATATTTTTGAGTCCTCGAATAGGTATTAGATATATCTAAAGCATATGAAGCCCTTGGATCATACTCAATTCATATCAATAGGTAAAACCGTCATAGTCTCTTAGGCGATATGTGGTCTATCAACACCCTTCAAATCATTTGTTGTGCTTAATTACCAAATATTTTTGACTCTTTGAATAGGTATTAGATATATTTCAATCATATGAATCACTTGGATCGAAATTCTTTCAAAGGGTAAAACCGTCGTAGTCTCCTAGGCGATTTGTGGTCTATGGACACCCTTCAAATCTTTTTTTTGTGAATAATTACAAAATATTTTTGAGTCCTTGAATAGGTATTAGATATATTAAACGCATATGAATCCCTTAGATAACACTCAATTCAAATCAAAGGGTAAAACCGTCATAACCTCTTAGGGGATTTGTGGTGTAAGAACACCTTTCCAATCATTTGTTGTGGAATAACAAAAAATATTTTTGACTCCTTGAATAGGTATTAGATATATTTAAAGCATATGAAGCCCTTTGATCAAACTCAATACAAATCAAAATGTAATACCTTCATAGTCTCTTAGGGGATTTGTGGTGTATGAACACCTTTCAAGTCAATTTTTGTGCTTAATTACCAAATATATTTGAGTCCTTGAATAGGTAAAAGATATATTTAAAGCATATGAAGCCCTTGGATCAAACTCAATTCAAATCAAAGGATAAAAACCGTCATAGTCTCTTAGGGGATTTATAGTGTATGAAAACCTTTTAAATATTTTTTTTGTGAATAATTACCAAATATTTGTGAGTCCTTGAATAGGTATTAGATATATTTAAAGCATATGAAGCCCTTAGATCAAACTCATTATAAATCAAAGGGTAAAATCGTCATAGTCTCTTAGGGGATTTGTGATGTATGAACACCTTTCAAATCATTTTTTGTGCTTAATTACCAAATATTTTTGACTCCTTGAATAGGTATTAGATATATTTAAATCATGTGAAGCCCTTGGATCAATCTCAATACAAATCAAAGGGTAAAACCGTCATAGTCTCTTAGGAGATTTGTGGTCTCTGGAAATCTTTCAAATCATTTTTTGTGCTTAATTAACATTATTTTTGACTCCTTGAATAGGTATTAGATATATTTAAAGCATATGAAGCCCTTGGATGAAACTCAATATAAATCAAAGGGTTAAACCGTCATAGTCTCCTAGGGGAATGCTGGTGTATGAACAACTTTGAAATCATTTTGTTGTGAATAATTACCAAATATTTTTGAGTCATTGAAAAGGTATTAGATATAGTTAAAGCAAATGAAGCCCTTGGATGAAACTCAATTCAAATCAAAAGGTAAAACCATCATAGTCTCTTAGGCGATTTGTGGTCTATGAACACCTTTCAAATCATTTCTTGTGCCTACTTACAAAATATTTTTGACTCTTTGAATAGGTATTAGATATATTTCAATCATATGAAGCACTTGGATCGAAATTCTTTCAAAGGGTAAAACCGTCATAGTCTCCTAGGCGATTTGTGGTCTATGGACACCCTTCAAATCTTTTTTTTGTGAATAATTACAAAACATTTTTGAGTCCTTGAATAAGTATTAGATATATTAAAAGCATATGAATCCCTTAGATAACACTCAATTCAAATCAAAGGGTAAAAGCGTCATAACCTCTTACGGGATTTGTGGTGTATCACCTTTCCAATCATTTGTTGTGGAAGAATAAAAAATATTTTTGAATCCTTGAATAGGAATTAGATATATTTAAAGCATATGAAACCCTTGGATCAAACTCAATACAAATCAAAGGGTAATACCGTCATAGTCTCTTAGGGGATTTGTGGTGTATGAACACCTTTGAAATCATTTTTTGTGCTTAATTACCAAATATTTTTGAGTCCTTGAATAGGTATTAGATTTATTTAAAGCATATGAAGCCCTTGGATAACACTCAATTCAAATCAAACGATAAAACCGTCATAGTCTCTTAGGGGATTTATAGTGTAAGAAAATCTTTAAAACCATTGGTTGTGAAATAATAAAAAATATTTTATACTCCTTGAATAGGTATTAGATATATTTAAAGCATATGAAGCCCTTAGATCAAACTCAATACAAATCAAAGGGTAAAACCGTCATATTCTCTTAGACAATTTATGGTGTAGGACCACCATTCAAATCATTTTGTTGTGAATAATTACCAAATATTTTTGAGTCCTTGAATAGGTATTAGATATTATTAAAGCATATGAAGCCCTTGGATGAAACTCAATTCAAATGAAAGGGTAAAACCGTCATAGTCTCTTAGGTGATTTGTGGTGTATGAACACCTTTCAAATTATTTTGTTGTGAATAATTACCAAATATTTTTGGGTCCTCGAATAGGTATTAGATATATTTAACGCATATGAAGCCCTTGGATCAAACTCAATTCAAATCAAAAGGTAAAACCGTCATAGTCTTTTAGGCGATTTGTGCTCTATGAACACCTTTCAAATCATTTATTGTGCTTAATTACCATATAATTTTTGACTCTTTGAATAGGTATTAGATATATTTCAATCATATTAAGCACTTGGATCGAAATTATTTCAAAGTGTAAACCGTCATAGTCTCCTAGGCGATTTGTGGTTTATGGACACCCTTGAAATCTTTTTTTTTGAGAATAATTACAATATATTTTTTCATCCTTCAATAGGTATTAGATGTATTTATAGCATATGAAGCCCTTGAATAAACCTCAATACAAATCAAAGGGTAAAACCGTCATAGTCTCTTAGGGGATTTGTGGTGTATGAACACCTTTCAAATCATTTTTTGTGCCTAATTACCAAATATTTTTGACTCCTTGAATAGGTATTAGATATATTTAAAGCATATGAAGCCCTTGGATCAAACTCAATTCAAATCAAAGGGTAAAACCGTCATAGTGATGCAAGATTGAAGAAGCTACTCGGAGATACCACTATCTATGACCTGCACAATTTTTGGATATGGTTAATTCTTCAAAGCAAGGTCATGGGAGCTACAAGTTTAAGCTTAACACAACCTTTCCGTCCAGATTGAAGATGATCAAGTCCATGAAGCTTATGAGGGGCGTCCTTAGCCCATGTTATGAAGTCCATATTTAGTCAATTGAGTCCTTTAAGAGTCTTATGTCAAGTTAATTTAGACTTTTAATTAATGTTAGTTAAATAAAACTATGGCCGAAATTATGACTTGTATAATTCGGTTATAGGAGTTGTTTTAGAGTCCTAGTTGGATTTGTAATCCCTTAAAGATAAGAATTGATCTTTTAGCTTAAGATAAGGGAAGATAGGCGTGTGAAATAAGATAGAGATGGCCGAAAAATGCATGCTGATTTTATTAGGATTCTTCCTTATCTTTTAGCAATATTTATCTTTTCCTAGATTTTAGGGATTAAGGTTTATCTTGCTTTTTAGATAGAGTTTAGGGTTCCTTATCATACTAGAGATGTACTAGTATAAATAGGGCCTATTGTAGTCGATTTTTAAGAGTGAAATTTTGAGAGTTTAAGTCATATATTTCGAGCTTAATTGTTTGTCAATTAAATTCGTGCCATTTAATAATTTTCAGGAGTGATAATTATTGAGTGATTAATCTACTTAATTCCAGGAGTGGTTTAAGTGAGATTGAAAGTTAATTAAATCTTTCAGGAGTGATTGATTTAATTTCCATATCCCATAAACACATAAAAACACAAACTTTAGACACAAAACACATAAAAATTCGGACTTTTAATTATCTAGGTTCCTTTGCATTGGAGTACACTTGAATATTGCTTTCATAGAGCCATATTCATATCAATTGGTATCAGTTTTCCAGGTTGGTGAGGAAAGAAATTTTGTGGGTACATTGTAGACATCTATGAGAGTGTTGTGTCAAAATTTCATTGAATTTGAAAGAAAAACGACGCCACAGCAACGTTCGCAATCAGACATAAATTCCTGTCAGTTCTGCGGAAATTTAAGGTAAACTTTGAAAGACTCGATCTCCCTCAATAAACCATCTTTTTGGGTGATTCTTGAGCCTAAACTGGTTTATTTAAAGTCTAGTTTACTGTACTAAAATTTCGTAGAAGTTGGAGTTCATTTGTTATAGTTTCGAGACTGTTTTTGTGAAACGTGCGGATTTGGTTTGAATCTGGCGCGACTGACTTTGAAAAATTACTGCGAGCAGCCTACTTTGAATTTTTGAGTGATTCTAGTTGGAGATGTTTCTTAACATGCAATATTTACTTGTGTTAAATTTTGGGAATTTTATTCTACTTGTGGAATCTGCAGTTTATTGTTAAAGTTAGGTCTGTTTTTCTGGATCTTCTGGGAAGTTTTTTTGAAGGGGAATGTTTGCAACGAAATCATGTTGTATTGGACAGAGTGGACTGACGTTGTTAAGCTCATTCCTACTCTCCCCGTTGAACATGCTATTAAATTTGTACAAAATCAACTTGATGATCCTCGTCTTACAAAGTTGGAAAGAAAAGTTTTTGAAGCGGAATTAACAGATTTGATACATTTCAAACGACCCGAAGAAAGAAGAAAAGAATTTCAAAGTCAACAAAGGAAAAAAAGAATTGAGGAACAATTTAAGTCAATTTTTGGGAGAGACTTTAAGACGACACCTGAAAGTTCATCTTCAATTCTAGAAACACTAGTTGAAGAAGTCAATATTGATGTTCTTCCTACTTTTTCCGAGTCAACTCTAGATGTACCTCTAATAGTTGAAGAAGTTAAGGTTGGTGTTGTTCCAGATTTTTCCGAGCCTACTCTAGATGAATCTTTACTTGTGGAAGAAGTTGTTGAAGAAATAAAAGATGTCGATATTCCTATGCCTCAACAAAGAGAAACTTATGTTAAGTGCTTCGACACCATCTTTGAGGAACGTCCAACTGGGATGGATCATACATTTGGAGTTGAGAAAAATGAATTTATTCCTTTTGATGATACTGTGGACGATCCATCTATTTTTGACGGGGTGCCTAATTCATGTTGTCCTGGTACCATCGTTCTTGTCCGTGGTTATTTCTCTAAAATTGACCAAATTCGAGGTCGATTTTTTTTCAAAGAAGACGAGAATGATGCAAGAGTGAAGAAGCTACTCCGAGATACCACTATCTATGACCTTCACAATTTTTGGATATGGTTAATTCTTCAAAGCAAGGTCATGGGAGCTACAAGTTTAAGCTTAACACAACCTTTCCGTCCAGATTAAAGATGATCAAGTCCATGAAGCTTATGAGGGGCGTCCTTAGCCCATGTTATGAAGTCCATATTTAGTCAATTGAGTCCTTTAAGAGTCTTATGTCAAGTTAGTTTAGACTTTTAATTAATGTTAGTTAAATAAAACTATGGCCGAAATTATGACTTGTATAATTCGGTTATAGGAGTTGTTTTAGAGTCCTAGTTGGATTTGTAATCCCTTAAAGATAAGAATTAATCTTTTAGCTTAAGATAAGGGAAGATAGGCGTGTGAAATAAGATAGAGATGGCCGAAAAATCCATGCTCATTTTATTAGGATTCTTCTTTATCTTTTAGCAATATTTATCTTTTCCTAGATTTTAGGGATTAAGGTTTATCTTGCTTTTTAGATAGAGTTTAGGGTTCCTTATCATACTAGAGATGTACTAGTATAAATAGGGCCTATTGTAGTCGATTTTTAAGAGTGAAATTTTGAGAGTTTAAGTCATATATTTCGAGCTTAATTGTTTGTCAATTAAATTCGTGCCATTTAATAATTTTCAGGAGTGATAATTATTGAGTGATTAATCTACTTAATTCCAGGAGTGGTTTAAGTGAGATTGAAAGTTAATTAAATCTTTCAGGAGTGATTGATTTAATTTCCATATCCCATAAACACATAAAAACACAAACTTTAGACACAAAACACATAAAAATTCGGACTTTTAATTATCTAGGTTCCTTTGCATTGGTGTACACTTGAATATTGCTTTCATAGAGCCATATTCATATCACATAGTCTCTTAGGCGATTTGTTGTGTATGAAAACCTTTCAAATCATTTTGTTGTGAATATTTAACAAATATTTTTCAGTCCTTGAATAGGTATTAGATATATTTAAAGCATATGAAGCCCTTGGATCAAACTCAATTCAAATCAAAGGGTAAAACCGTCATAGTCTCTTAGGCGATTTGTGGTATATGAACTCCTTTCAAATCATTTTTTGTGCTTAATTACCAAATATTTTTGACTCCTTGAATATGTATTAGATATATTTAAATCAAATGAATCCCTTGGATCAAACTCAATACAAATCAAAGGGTCAAACTGTCATTGTCTCTTAGTTGATTTGTGGTGTATCAACACCTTTCGAATCATTTTTTGTGCTTAATTACCAAATATTTTTGACTCCTTGAATAGTTATTAGGTATATTTAAAGCATATGAAGCCTTTGGATCAAACTCAATTCAAATCAAAGGGTAAAACCGTCATAGTCTCTTAGGCGATTTGTGGTGTAGGACCACCTTTCAAATCATTTTTTTGGGAATAATTACCAAATATTTTTGAGTCCTTGAATAGGTATTAGATATATTTAAAGCATATGAAACCCTTGGATGAAAATTAATTCAAATCAAAGGGTAAAATCGTCATTGTCTCTTAGGTGATTTGTGGTGTATGAATACCTTTCAAATAATTTTCTTGTGAATAATTACCAAATATTTTTGAGTCCTCGAATAGGTATTAGATATATCTAGAGCATATGAAGCCCTTGGATCAAACTCAATTCAAATCAAAAGCTAAAACGTCATAGTCTCTTAGGCGATATGTGGTCTATGAACACCCTTCAAATCATTTGTTGTGCTTAATTACAAAATATTTTTGACTCTTTGAATAGGTATTAGATATATTTCAATCATATGAAGAACTTGGATCTAATTTCTTTCAAAGGGTAAAACCGTCGTAGTCTCCTAGGCGATTTGTGGTTTATGGACACCCTTCAAATCTTTTTTTAGTGAATAATTACAAAATATTTTTGAGTCCTTGAATAGGTATTAGATATATTAAAAGCATATGAATCCCTAGATAAAACTCAATTCAAATCAAAGGGTAAAACCGTCATAACCTCTTAGGGGATTTGTGGTGTAAGAACACCTTTCCAATCATTTGTTGTGGAATAATAGAAAATATTTTTGACTCCTTGAATAGGTATTAGATATATTTAAAGCATATGAAGCCCTTTGATCAAACTCAATACAAATCAAAAGGTAATACCGTCATAGTCTCTTAGGGGATTTGTGGTGTATGAACACCTTTCAAGTCAGCTTTTGTGCTTAATTACCAAATATTTTTAAGTCCTTGAATAGGTAAAAGATATATTTAAAGCATATGAAGCCCTTGGATCAAGCTCAATTCAAATCAAAGGGTAAAACCGTCATAGTCTCTTAGGGTATTTATAGTTTATGAAAACCTTTTAAATCATTTTTTTGTGAATAATTACCAATTATTTTTAAATCCATGAATAGGTATTAGATATATTTAAAGCATATGAAGCCCTTAGATCAAACTCAACATAAATCAAAGGATAAACGGTCGTAGTCTCTTAGGGGATTTGTGGTGTATGATCACCTTTCAAATCATTTTTTGTGCTTAATTACCAAATATTTTTGACTCCTTGAATATTTATTAGATATATTTAAAGCATATGAAGCCCTTGGATCAAACTCAATACAAATCAATGGGTAATACCGTCATAGTCTCTTAGGGGATTTGTGGTGTATGAACACCTTTCCAATCATTTTTTGTGCTTAATTACCAAATATTTTTGACTCCTTGAATAGGTATGAGATTTATTTAAAGCATATGAAACCCTTGGATAACACTCAATTCAAATCAAACGGTAAAACCGTCATAGTCTCTTAGGGGATTTATAGTGTAAGAAAATCTTTAAAATCATTGGTTGTGAAATAATAAAAAATATTTTTGACTCCTTGAATTGGTATTAGATATATTTAAAGCTTATGAAGACCTTAGATCAAACTCAATACAAATCAAAGGGTAAAACCGGCATAGTCTTATTGGCGATTTGTGTTGTATGAACACCTGTCAAATTATTTTGTTGTGACTAATTACCTAATATTTTTGAGTCCTCGAATAGGTATTAGATATATTTAACGCATATGAAGCCCATGAATTCAAATCAAAAGGTAAAACCGTCATAGTCTCTTAGGCGATTTATGCTCTATGACACCTTTCAAATCATTTATTGTGCTTAATTACCAAATATTTTTGACTCTTTGAATAGGTATTAGATATATTTCAATCATATGAAGCACTTGGATCGAAATTCTTTAAAAGGGTAAACCATCATAGTCTCCTAGGCAATTTGTGGTCTATGGATACCTTTGAAATCTTTTTTTTTTTGTGAATAATTACCAAATATTTTTTTCGTCCTTCAATAGGTATTAGATATATTTAAAGCATATGAAGCCCTTGGATCAAACTCAATACAAATCAAAGGGTAAAACCGTCATAGTCTCTTAGGGGATTTGTGGTGTAGGAACACCTTTCAAATCATTTTTTGTGCTTAATTACCAAATATTTTTGACTCCTTGAATAGGTATTAGATATATTTAAAGCATATGAAGCCCTTGGATCAATCTCAATTCAAATCAAAGGGTAAAACCGTCATAGTCTCTTAGGGGATTTGTGGTGTATGAATACCTTTCAAATCATTTTTTGTGCTTAATTACCCAATATTTTTGACTCCTTGAATAGGTATTAGATATATTTAAAGCATATGAAGCCCTTGGATCAAACTCAATTCAAATCAAAGGGTAAAACCGTCATAGTCTCTTAAGTGATTTGTGGTGTATGAACACCTTTCAAATCTTTTTGTTGGGAATAATTACCAAATATTTTTGATTCCTTGAACAGGTATTAGATATATTTAAAGCATATGAAACCCTTGGATGAAAATCAATTCAAATCAAAGGGTAAAACCGTCATTGTCTCTTAGGTGATTTCTGGCGAATGAACACCTTTCAAATCATTTTCTTGTGAATAATTACCAAATATTTTTGAGTCCTCGAATAGTTATTAGATAAATTTAAAGCATATGAAGCCCTTGGATCAAACTCAATTCAAATCAAAAGGTAAAACCGTCATAGTCTCTTAGGCGATTTGTGGTCTATAAACACCTTTCAAATCATTTGTTTAGATTAATTACAAAATATTTTTGACTCTTTGAATAGGTATTAGATATATTTCAATCATATGAAGCACTTGGATTGAAATTCTTTCAAAGGGTAAAACCGTCACAGTCTCCTAGGCGATTTGTGGTCTATGCACAACCTTCAGATCTTTTTTTTGTGAATAATTACAAAATATTTTTGAGCCCTTGAATAGGTATTAGATATATTAAAAGCATATGAATCCCTTAGATAACACTCAATTCAAATCAAAGGGTAAAACCGTCATAACCTATTAGGGAATTTGTGGTGTAAGAACACCTTTCCAATCATTTGTTGTGGAATAATAAAAACTATTTTGGACTCCTTGAATAGGTATTAGATATTTTTAAAGCATATGAAGACCTTGGATCAAACTCAATACAAATCATAGGGTAATACCGTCATAGTCTCTTAGGGGATTTGTGGTGTATGAACACCTTTCAAATCATTTTTTGTGCTTAATTACCAAATATTTTTGAGTCCTTGCATAGGTATTAGATTTATTTAAAGCATATGAAGCCCTTGGATAACACTCAATTCAAATCAAACGGTAAAACCGTCATAGTCTCTTAGGGGATTTATAGTGTAAGAAAATCTTTAAAACCACTGGTTGTGAAATAAAAAAAAATATTTTTGACTCCTTGAATAGGTATTAGATCTATTTAAAGCGTATGAAGCCCTTAGATCAAACTCAATACAAATCAAAGGGTAAAACCGGCATAGTCTCTTAGGGGATTTGTGTTGTATGAACACCTTTCAAATTATTTTGTTGTGAATAATTAACGAATATTTTTGAGTCCTCGAATAGGTATTAGATATATTTAACGCATATGAAGCCCATGGATCAAACTCAATTCAAATCAAAAGGTACAACCGTCATAGTCTTTTACGCGATTTGTGCTCTATGACACCTTTCAAATCATTTATTGTGCTTAATTACCAAATATTTTTGACTCTTTGAATAGGTATTAGATATATTTAAAGCATATGAAGCCCTTGGATCAAACTCAATACAAATAAAAGGGTAAAACCGTCATAGTCTCTTAGGGGATGTATGGTGTATGAACACCTTTCAAATCATTTTTTGTGCTTAATTACCAAATATTTTTTACTCCTTAAATAGGTATTAGATATATTAAAATCTTATGAAGCCCTTGGATCAAACTCGATACAAATCAAAGGGTCAAACCGTTATACTCTCTTAGGGGATTTGTGGCGTAGGAACACCATTCAAATTATTTTTGTGCTTAATTACGAAATATTTTTGACTTCTTGAATAGGTATTAGATATATTTAAAGCATATGAAGCCCTATGATCAAACTCAATTCAAATCAAAGGGTAAAACCGTCATATTCTCTTAGGCTATTTGTGGTGTACGACCACCATTCAAATCATTTTGTTGTGAATAATTACCAAATATTTTGAGTCCCTGAATAGGTATTAGATATTATTAAAGCATATGAAGCCCTTGGATGAAACTCAATTCAAATGAAAGGGTAAAACCGTCATAGTCTCTTAGGTGATTTGTGGTGTATGAACAACTTTAAAATTATTTTGTTGTGAATAATTACCAAATATTTTTGAGTCCTCGAATAGGTATTAGATATATTTAAAGCATATGAAGCCCTTGGATCAAACTCAATACAAATAAAATGGTAAAACCGTCATAGTCTCTTAGGGGATGTATGGTGTATGAACACCTTTCAAATCATTTTTTGTGCTTAATTACCAAATATTTTTTACTCCTTAAATAGGTATTAGATATATTAAAATCTTATGAAGCCCTTGGATCAAACTCGATACAAATCAAAGGGTCAAACCGTTATACTCTCTTAGGGGATTTGTGGCGTATGAACACCATTCAAATTATTTTTGTGCTTAATTACGAAATATTTTTGACTTCTTGAATAGCTATTAGATATATTTAAAGCATATGAAGCCCTATGATCAAACTCAATTCAAATCAAAGGGTAAAACCGTCATATTCTCTTAGGCTATTTGTGGTGTACGACCACCATTCAAATCATTTTGTTGTGAATAATTACCAAATATTTTGAGTCCCTGAATAGGTATTAGATATTATTAAAGCATATGAAGCCCTTGGATGAAACTCAATTCAAATGAAAGGGTAAAACCGTCATAGTCTCTTAGGTGATTTGTGGTGTATGAACAACTTTAAAATTATTTTGTTGTGAATAATTACCAAATATTTTTGAGTCCTCGAATAGGTATTAGATATATTTAATGCATATGAAGCCCTTGGATCAAACTCAATTCAAATCAAAAGGTAAAACCGTCATAGTTTCTTAGGCGATTTGTGCTCTATGAACACCTTTCAAATCATTTATTGTGCTTAATTACCAAATATTTTTGACTCTTTGAATAGGTATTAGATATATTTCAATCATATTAAGCACTTGGATCGAAATTCTTTCAAAGTGTAAACCGTCATAGTCTCCTAGGCGATTTGTGGTCTATGGACACCCTTGAAATCATTTTTTTTGTGAATAATTACCATATATTTTTTCGTCCTTCAATAGGTATTAGTTATATTTATAGCATATGAAGCCCTTGAATAAATCTCAATACAAATCAAAGGGTAAAACCGTCATAGTCTCTTAGAAGATTTGTGGTGTATGAACACCTTTCAAATCATTTTTTGTGCCTAATTACCAAATATTTTTGACTCCTTGAATATTTATTAGATATATGTAAAGCATATGAAGCCCTTGGATCAAACTCAATTCAAATCAAAGGGTAAAACCGTCATAGTCTCTTAGGCGATTTGTTGTGTATGAAAACCTTTCAAATCATTTTGTTGTGAATATTTACCAAATATTTTTCAGTCCTTGAATAGGTATTAGATATATTTAAAGCATATGAAGCCCTTGGATCAAAATCTAATTCAAATCAAAGGGTAAAACCGTCATAGTCTCTTAGAAGATTTGTGGTGTATGAAGACCTTTCAAATCATTTTTTGTGCCTAATTACCAAATATTTTTGACTCCTTGAATATTTATTAGATATATGTAAAGCATATGAAGCCCTTGGATCAAACTCAATTCAAATCAAAGGGTAAAACCGTCATAGTCTCTTAGGCGATTTGTTGTGTATGAAAACCTTTCAAATCATTTTGTTGTGAATATTTACCAAATATTTTTCAGTCCTTGAATAGGTATTAGATATATTTAAAGCATATGAAGCCCTTGGATCAAAATCTAATTCAAATCAAAGGGTAAAACCGTCATAGTCTCTTAGGCGATTTGTGGTATATGAACACCTTTCAAATCATTTTTTGTGCTTAATTACCAAATATTTTTGATTCCTTGAATATGTATTAGATATATTTAAATCAAATGAATCCCTTGGATCAAACTCAATACAAATCAAAGGGTTAAACTATCATTGTCTCTTAGTTGATTTGTGGTGTATAAACACGTTTCGAATCATTTTTTGTGCTTAATTACCAAATATTTTTGACTCCTTGAATAGGTATTAGGTATATTTAAAGCATATGAAGCCTTTGGATCAAACTCAATTCAAATCAAAGGGTAAAACTGTCATAGTCTCTTAGGCGATTTGTGGTGTAGGACCACCTTTAAAATCATTTTTTTTGGGAATAATTACCAAATATTTTTGAGTCCTTGAATAGGTATTAGATATATTGAAACCATATGAAACCCTTGGATGAAAATTAATTTAAATCAAAGGGTAAAACCGTCATTGTCTGTTAGGTGATTTGTGGTGTATGAACACCTTTCAAATAATTTAATTGTGAATAATTACCAAATATTTTTGAGTCCTAGAATAGGTATCAGCTATATTTAAAGCATATGAAGCCCTTGGATCAAACTCAATTCAATTCAAAAGGTAAAATCGTCATAGTCCCTTAGGCGATTTGTGGTCTATGAACACCTTTCAAATCATTTGTTGTGTTTAATTACCAAATACTTTTGACTCTTTGTATAGGTATTAGATATATTTAAATCATATGAAGCACTTGGAATGAAATTCTTTCAAAGGGTAAAACTGTCATAGTCTCCTAGGCGATTTGTGGTCTATGGACACCCTTCAAATCTTTTTGTTGTGAATAATTACCAAATATATGGAGTCATTGAATAGGTATAAGATATATTTAAAGTATATAAAGCCCTTGGATTAAACTCAATACAAATCCAAGGGTAAAACCGTCATAGTCTCATAGGGGATTGATGGTGTATGAACACCTTTCAATTCATTTTTTGTGCTTAATTACCAAATATTTTTGAATCCTTGAATAGGTATCAGATATATTTAAAGCATATGAAGCCCTTGGATGAAACTCAATTCAAATCAAAGGGTAAAAAGTCATTGTCTCTTAGGCGATTTGTGGTGTAGGACCACCTTTCAAATCATTTTGTTGTGAAAATTAACAAATATTTTTGAGTCCTTGAATAGGTATTAGATATATTTAAAGCATATGAAACCCTTTGATGAAAATCAATTCAAATAAAAGTGTAAAATCGTCATTGCCTCTTAGGTGATTTATGGTGTATGAACACCTTTCAAATTATTTTCTTGTGAATAATTACAAAATATTTTTGAGTCCTCGAATAGGTATTAGATATATTTAAAGCATATGAAGCCCTTGGATCAAACTCAATTCAAATCAAAAGGTATAACCGTCATAGTCTCTTATGCGATTTGAGGTCTATGAACACCTTTCAAATCATTTGTTGTGCTTAATTACAAAATATTTTTGACTCTTTGAATAGACATTAGATATATTTCAATCATATGAAGCACTTGGATCGAAATTCATTCAAATGGTAAAACCGTCATAGTCTCCTACGGGATTTGTGATCTATGGACACCCTTCAAATGTTTTTTTTTTTAATAATTACAAAATATTTTTCAGTCCTTGAATAGGTATTAGATATAAAAGCATATGAATCCCTTAGATAACACTCAATTCCAATCAAGGGGTAAAACCGTCATAACCTCTTAGGGGATTTGTGGTGTAAGAACACCTTTCCAATCATTTGTTTTGGAATAATAAAAAATATTTTTGATTCCTTGAATAGGTATTAGATATATTTAAAGCATATGAAACCTTGGATCAAACTCAATACAAATCAAAGGGTAATACCGTTATAGTCTCTTAGGGGATTTGTGGTGTATGAACACCTTTCAAATCATTTTTTCTGCTTAATTACCAAATATTTTTGACTGCTTGAATAGGTAATAGATATATTTAAAGCATATGAAGCCCTTGGATCAAACTCAATTCAAATCAAACGGTAAACCCGTCATAGTCTCTTAGGCGATTTGTGATGTATGAAAACCTTTTAAATCATTTTTTTTTGTGAATAATTAACAAATATTTTTGAATCCTTGAATAGGTATTGGATATATTTAAAGCATATGAAGTCCTTGGATCAAACTCAATACAAATCAAAGGGTAAAACCGTCATAGTCTCTTAAGAGATTTGTGGTGTCTGAAAACCTTTCAAATCATATCTTGTGCTTAATTACCAAATATTTTTGAATCCTTGAATAGGTATTAGATATATTTAAAGCATATGAAGCCCTTGGATCGAACTCCATACAAATTAAAGGGTAAAATCGTCATAGTCTCTTAAGTGATTTGTGGTGTATGAACACCTTTCATCATTTTCTTGTTAATAATTACAAAATACATTTGAGTCCTCGAATAGGTATTAGATATATTTAAAGAATATGAAGCCTTTGGATCAAACTCAATTCAAATCAAAGGCTAAAACCGTCATAGTCTCTTAGGCGATTTGTGGTGTAGGACCACCTTTCAAATCATTTTGTTGTGAATACTTACCAAATATTTTTGAGTCCTTGAATAGGTATTATATATATTTAAAGAAAATGAAGCCCTTGGATGAAATTCAATTCAAATCAAAGGGTAAAACCGTCATAGTCTCTTAGGTTATTTGTGGTGTATGAATACCTTTCAAATCATTTTCTTGTGAATAATTACCAAATATTTTTGAGTCCTAGAATAGGTATCAGATATATTTAAAGCATATGAAGCCCTTGTATGAAACTCAATTCAAATCGAAAGGTAAAATCGTTATAGTCTCTTAGGCGATTTGTGGTCTATGAACACCTTTCAAATCATTTGTTGTGCTTAATTACCAAATATTTTTGACTCTTTGAATAGGTATTAGATATATTTCAATCATATGAAGCACTTGGATCGAAATTCTTACAAAGGGTAAAACTGTCATAGTCTCCTTGGTGATTTGTGGTCTATGGACACCCTACAAATCTTTTTGTTGTGAATAATTACCAAATATTTGGAGTCATTAAATAGGTATAAGATATATTTAAAGTATATAATGCCCTTGGATCAAACTCAATACAAATCCAAGGGTAAAACCGTCATAGTCTCATAAGGGATTTATGGTGTATGAACACCTTTCACTTCATTTTTTGTGCTTAATTACCAATTATTTTTGTCACCTTGAGTAGGTATTAGATATATTTAAAGCATATGAAGCCCTTGGATCAAACTCAATTCAAATCAAAAGGTAAAACCGTCATAGTCTCTTAGGCGATTTGTGCTCTATGAGCAACTTTCAAATCATTTGTTGTGCTTAATTAACAAATATTTTTGACACTTTGAATAGGTATTAGATATATTTCAATCATATGAATCACTTGGATCAAAATTCTTTCAAAGGGTAAAACCGTCATAGTCTCCTAGGCGATCTGTGGTCTTATGACGCCCTTCAAATCTTATTTTTGTGAATGATTACCAAATATTTTTGAGTCCTTGAATAGGAATTAGATATATTTAAAGCATATGAAGCACTTGGATAACACTCAATTCAAATCAAAGGGTAAAACCGTCAATGTCTCTTAGGGGATTTGTGGTGTAAGAACACCTTTCCAATCATTTGTTGTGGAATAATAAAAAAATATTTTTTACTCCTTGAATAGGTATTAGATATATTTAAAGCATATGAAGCCCTTGGATCAAACTCAATACAAATCAAAGGGTAATACCGTCATAATCTCTTAGGGGATTTGTGGTGTATGAACACCTTTCAAATCATTTTTTTGTGCTTAATTACCAAATATTTTTGACTCCTTGAATAGGTAATAGATATATTTAAAGCATATGAAGCCCTTGGATCAAACTGAATTCAAATCAAAGAGTAAAACCGTCATAGTCTCTTAGGCGATTTGTGGTGTATGAAAACCTTTTAAATCATTTTTTTTGTGAATAATTACCAAATATTTTTGAATCCTTGAATAGGTATTAGATATATTTAAAGCATACGTAGTCCTTGGATCAAACTCCATACAAATCAAAGGGTAAAACCGTCATAGTCTCTTAGGAGATTTGTGGTGTCTGAAAATCTTTCAAATATTTTTTTGTGCTTAATTAACATTATATTTGACTCCTTGAATAGGTATTAGATATATTTAAAGCATATGAAGACCTTGGATCAAACTCAATATAAATCAAAGGGTCAAACCGTCATAGTCTCTTAGGGGATTTGTGGTGAATGAACAACTTTGAAATCATTTTGTTGTGAATAATTACCAAATATTTTTGAGTCCTAGAAAAGGTATTAGATATAGTTAAAGCAAATGAAGCCCTTGGATGAAACTCAATTAAAATCAAAGGGTAAAACCATCACCGTCTCTTAGGCGATTTGTGGTGTATGAAAACCTTTCAAATTATTTTGTTGTGAATAATTACCAATTATTTTAAGTCCATGAATAGGTATTAGATATATTTAAAGAATATGATGCCCTTGGATAAAACTCAATACAAATCCAAGGGTAAAACTGTCATAGTCTCATAGGGGACTTCTGGTGTATGAACACCTTTCAAATCATTTTTTGTGCTTAATTACCAAATATTTTTGACTCCTTGAATAGGTAATAGATATATTTAAAGCATATGAAGCCCTTGGATCAAACTCAATTCAAATCAAAGGGTAAACCCGTCATAGTCTCTTAGGCGATTTGTGGTGTTGGACCACCTTTCAAATCATTTATTTATGAATAATTACCAAATATTTTTGAATCCTTGAATAGGTACTAGATATATTTAAAGCATATGAAGTCCTTGGATCAAACTCAATACAAATCATAGGGTAAAACCGTCATAGTCTCTTAGGAGATTTGTGGTGTCTGAAAACCTTTCAAATCATTTTTTGTGCTTAATTACCAAATATTTTGACTCCTTGAATATGTATTAGATATCTTTAAAGCATATGAAGCCCTTGGAAGAAACTCAATTCAAATCAAAGGGTAAAACTGTCATAGTCTCTTAAGTGATTTGTGGTGTATGAACACCTTTTAAATCATTTTCTTGTGAATAATTACAAAATACTTTTGAGTCCTAGAATAGGTATTAGATATATTTAAAGCATATGAAGCCTTTGGATCAAACTCAATTCAAATCAAAGGCTAAAACCGTCATAGTCTCTTAGGCGATTTGTGGTGTAGGTCCACCTTTCAAATCATTTTGTTCTGATTAATTAACAAATATTTTTGAGTCCTTGAATAGGTATTATATATATTTAAAGAAAATGAAGCCCTTGGATGAAACTCAATTAAAATCAAAGGGTAAAACTGTCATAGTCTCTTAGGTGATTTGTGGTGTATGTACACCTTTCAAATCATTTTCTTGTGAATAATTACCAAATATTTTTGAGTCCTCGAATAGGTAGTAGATATATTTAAAGCATATGAAGCCCTTGGATCAAACTCAATTCAAATCAAAAGGTAAAACCGTCATAGTCTCTTATGCGATTTGAGGTCTATGAACACCTTTCAAATCATTTGTTGTGCTTAATTACAAAATATTTTTGACTCTTTGAATAGGTATTAGATATATTTCAATCATATGAAGCACTTGGATCGAAATTCATTCAAATGGTAAAACCGTCATAGTCTCCTAGGGGATTTGTGGTCTATGGACACCAAATCTTTTTTTTGTGAATAATTACAAAATATTTTTCAGTCCTTAAATAGGTATTAGATATAAAAGCATATGAATCCCTTAGATAACACTCAATTCAAATCAAGGGGTAAAACCGTCATAACCACTTAGGGGATTTGTGGTGTAAGAACACCTTTCTAATCATTTGTTTTGGAATAATAAAAAATATTTTTAATTCCTTGAATAGGTATTAGATATATTTAAAGCATATGAAACCCTTGGATCAAACTCAATACAAATCAAAGGGTAATACCGTTATAGTCTGTTAGGGGATTTGTGGTGTATGAACACCTTTCAAATCATTTTTTCTGCTTAATTACCAAATATTTTTGACTCCTTGAATAGGTATTAGATATATTTAAAGCATATGAAGCCCTTGGATCAAACTCACTACAAATCAAAGGGTAAAATCGTCATAGTTTCTTAAGTGATTTGTGGTGTATGAACACCTTTCAAATCATTTTCTTGTTAATAATTGCAAAATACTTTTGAGTCCTCGAATAGGTATTAGATAAATTTAAAGCATATGAAGCCTTTGGATCAAACTCAATTCAAATCAAAGGCTAAAACCATCATAGTCTCTTAGGCGATTTGTGGTGTAGGACCACCTTTCAAATCATTTTGTTGTGAATACTTACCAAATATTTTTGATTCCTTGAATAGGTATTATATATATTTAAAGAAAATGAAGCCCTTGGATGAAATTCAATTCAAATCAAAGGGTTAAACCGTCATAGTCTCTTAGGTTATTTGTGGTGTATGAATACCTTTCAAATCATTTTCTTGTGAATAATTACCAAATATTTTTGAGTCCTAGAATAGGTATCAGATATATTAAAGCATATGAAGAACTTGGATCAATCTCAATTCAAATCAAAAGGTAAAACCATCATAGTCTCTTAGGCGATTTGTGGTCTATGAACACCTTTCAAATCATTTGTTGTGCTTAATTACCAAATATTTTTGACTCTTTGAATAGGTCTTAGATATATTTCAATCATATGAAGCACTTGGATCGAAATTTTTACAAAGGGTAAAACTGTCATAGTCTCCTAGGTGATTTGTGGTCTATGGACACCCTTTAAATCTTTTTGTTGTGAATAATTACCAAATATTTGGAGTCATTAAATAGGTATACGATATATTTAAAGTATATAATGCCCTTGGATCAAACTCAATACAAATCCAAGGGTAAAACCGTCATAGTCTCATAGGGGATTTATGGTGTATGAACACCTTTCACTTCATTTTTTGTGCTTAATTACCAATTATTTTTGACACCTTGAGTAGGTGTTAGATATATTTAAAGCATATGAAGCCCTTGGATCAAACTCAATTCAAATCAAAAGGTAAAACCGTCATAGTCTCTTAGGCGATTTGTGCTCTATGAGAAACTTTCAAATCATTTGTTGTGCTTAATTAACATATATTTTTGACACTTTGAATAGGTATTAGATATATTCCAATCATATGAATCACTTGGATCAAAATTCTTTCAAAGGGTAAAACAGTCATAGTCTCCTAGGCGATCTGTGGTCTTATGACGCCCTTCAAATCTTATTTTTGTGAATGATTACCAAATATTTTTGAGTCGTTGAATAGGTATTAGATATATTTAAAGCATATGAAGCACTTGGATAACACTCAATTCAAATCAAAGGGTAAAACCGTCAATGTCTCTTAGGGGATTTGTGGTGTAAGAACACCTTTCCAATCATTTGTTGTGGAATAATAAAAAATATTTTTTACTCCTTGAATAGGTATTAGATATATTTAAAGCATATGAAGCCCTTGGATCAAACTCAATACAAATCAAAGGGTACTACCGTCATAATCTCTTAGGGGATTTGTGGTGTATCAACATCTTTCAAATCATTTTTTTGTGCTTAATTACCAAATATTTTTGACTCCTTGAATAGGTAATAGATATATTTAAAGCATATGAAGCCCTTGGATCAAAATCAATTTAAATCAAAGAGTAAAACCGTCATAGTCTCTTAGGCGATTTGTGGTGTATGAAAACCTTTTAAATCATTTTTTTGTGAATAATTACCAAATATTTTTGAATCCTTGAATAGGTATTAGATATATTTAAAGCATATGAAGTCCTTGGATCAAACTCAATACAAATCAAAGGGTAAAACCGTCATAGTCTCTTAGGAGATTTGTGGTGTCTAAAAATCTTTCAAATAATTTTTTGTGCTTAATTAACATTATTTTTGACTCCTTGAATAGGTATTAGATATATTTAAAGCATATGAAGCCCTTGGATCAAACTCAATATAAATCAAAGGGTCAAACCGTCATAGTCTCTTAGGGGATTTGTGCTGTATGAACAACTTTGAAATCATTTTGTTGTGAATAATTACCAAATATTTTTGAGTCCTAGAAAAGGTATTAGATATAGTTAAAGCAAATGAAGCCCTTGGATCAAACTCAATACAAATCAAAGGGTAAAACCGTCATAGTCTCTTAGGAGATTTGTGGTGTCTAAAAATCTTTCAAATAATTTTTTGTGCTTAATTAACATTATTTTTGACTCCTTGAATAGGTATTAGATATATTTAAAGAATATGAAGCCCTTGGATAAAACTCAATACAAATCCAAGGGTAAAACTGTCATAGTCTCATAGGGGACTTCTGTTGTATGAACACCTTTCAAATCATTTTTTGTGCTTAATTACCAAATATTTTTGACTCCTCGAATAGTTATTAGCTATATTTAAAGCATATGAAGCCCTTGGATCAAACTCAATTCAAATCAAAGGGTAAACCCGTCATAGTCTCTTAGGCGATTTGTGGTGTTGGACCACCTTTCAAATCATTTTTTTATGAATAATTACCAAATATTTTTGAATCCTTGAATAGGTACTAGATATATTTAAAGCATATGAAGTCCTTGGATCAAACTCAATACAAATCATAGGGTAAAACCGTCATAGTCTCTTAGGAGATTTGTGGTGTCTGAAAACCTTTCAAATCATTTTTTGTGCTTAATTACCAAATATTTTTGACTCCTTGAATATGTATTAGATATCTTTAAAGCATATGAAGCCCTTGGAAGAAACTCGATTCAAATCAAAGGGTAAAACTGTCATAGTCTCTTAAGTGATTTGTGGTGTATGAACACCTTTCAAATCATTTTCTTGTGAATAATTACAAAATACTTTTGAGTCCTAGAATAGGTATTAGATATATTTAAAGCATATGAAGCCTTTGAATCAAACTCAATTCAAATCAAAGGCTAAAACCGTCATAGTCTCTTAGGCGATTTGTGGTGTAGGTCCACCTTTCAAATCATTTTGTTCTGATTAATTAACAAATATTTTTGAGTCCTTGAATAGGTATTATATATATTTAAAGAAAATGAAGCCCTTGGATGAAACTCAATTAAAATCAAAGGGTAAAACTGTCATAGTCTCTTAGGTGATTTGTGGTGTATGTACATCTTTCGAATCATTTTCTTGTGAATAATTACCAAATATTTTTGAGTCCTCGAATAGGTATTAGATATATTTAAAGCATATGAAGCCCTTGGATCAAACTCAATTCAAATCAAAAGGTAAAATCGTCATAGTCTCTTAGGCGATTTGTGGTCTATGAACACCTTTCAAATCATTTGTTGTGCTTAATTACCAAATATTTTTGAATATCTGAATAGGTATTAGATATATTTCAATCATATGAAGCACTTGGATCGAAATTCTTTCAAAGGGTAAAACCGTCATAGTCTCCTAGGCGATTCGTGGTCTATGGACATCCTTCAAATCTTTTTGTTGTGAATAATTACCAAATATTTTGAGTCCTTGAATAGGTATAAGATATATTTAAAGCATATAAAGCCCTTGGATCAAACTAAATACAAATCCAAGGGTAAAACCGTCATAGTCTCATAGGGGATTTGTGGTGTATGAACACCTTTTAATTCCCTTTTTGTGCTTAATTACCAAATATTTTTGATTTCTTGAATATGTATTAGATATATTTAAAGCATATGAAGCCTTTGGATCAAACTCAATTCAAATCAAAGGGTAAAACCGTCGTAGTCTCTTAGGCGATTTGTGGTGTAGGACCACCTTTCAAATCATTTTGTTATGAGTAATTACCAAATATATTTGAGTCCTTGAATAGGTATAAGATATATTTAAAGCATATGAAGCCCTTGGATGAAACTCAATTCAAATCAAAGGGTAAAACGTCATAGTCTCTTAGGTGATTTGTGGTGTATGAACACATTTTAAATCATTTTCTAGTGAATAATTACCAAATATTTTTAATTCCTCGAATAGGTATTAAATATATATAAAACATATGAAGCCCTTGGATCAAACTCAATTCAAATCAAAGGGTAAAACCGTCATAGTCTCTTAGGCGATTTGTTGTGTATGAAAACCTTTCAAATCATTTTGTTGTGAATAATTACCAAATATTTTTGAGTCCTTAAATAGGTATTATATATATTTAAAGCATATGAAGTGTAACACCCCCAAATTCCTCTCTAATTTTCATAAATAATTTTCTACGTAAACCAAAGGTATCTAGAGGTGTTACCGCCACGGTGATACGTATACGGCTGATAAAACAAAATATTAAATAAGTCTACTAACCTTTGCAAATAAAACAGCCGAAGTCTTAACTTAAAATTAATCAAAGACAAACTGGAAACCCTTTAAGGCCCCTTATTAAAATCCGTAGAAATCCAAACTCCTAACTTAATATTTAAAACAGTCCCAAAACGTGACTAATTTCTCTTTGAGTGAAAATCAAATAAATCAATGTTGCTTAACAAAATGGTGAAAAACAACTTGCTGAAAGATCCCTTCCCAATGATGCTCATCACGAATACCTGAAAAGAAATCATGCTTACCATACAACATAAGGTTGAGATGGGTCGTTGCAGGTCCATAATACAATGGACGGCACACAAGAAAGTACACGTCAGCTACGGGTTGAGTACATACATACTAACAAAGTTTAAAGCATAACAAAACATCCTAGCATGATACTAACAAGTTAAAACATAGCATGACTTAACAACTCGACTCTTGACTCATCATAGTTACTTTATTATTGAATTGGCATTGAACAGGCACCGTCATCCACCAAGAATCGTACGGGATACTATTTAAAAGATTATAAGAGCGTCCCTAGGACCGTCCTCAAATCGAATAACCTTGAAAGTGATAAGAGCGTCCCTAGGACCGACCTCAAACCTTGAAAGTGATAAGAGCGTCCCTAGGACCGATCTCAAATCAAATAACCTTACCTACAACGTCAGTATGATCATACCTCTAAGTAAGAGTCTCACCTGGATCAACTTACTCATAAAGTCTAGCTAACCTTAGCCATCTCGACGAATTACTAAAACTATAGGTCATCTACATCGTCATGTAGAAGCCTGTGAAGAAATGTACAACACTGCGGTTGTCATCCCCCCCATTGTTCAATACTCATAGGGGATCCATCCTACGAGTTTTAATGCCATTCTTTCTTTCACTTTAAATGCTTTAGTATTTTATGAAAGTATAGACATGTACAAGAATGACATAAATACACACATGACACAAGGACAACTCATATAACCATATACATTCTCTTTTATCTTAAATCACGTTAGGTGATCAGATAACATTCCTTTGATTAATTCCTTGACTTAACATGAAGTTACCTCGAACTTCTCAATTGAACTAACTATACTTGACTTACTTAATAAGACTAAAATTGCTTGATTACAAAGAAAGCATGCTTAAGGACAACTTGCCATAAATAAACATGTAAGACCTCGCTTAACATGATAAACTTGCCATTCCAATAAAACTTACTAGACAACATACTACTATAGTATTTCCATACTTAACTCATATGGATCACGTAACATACAAGTCACTTAAAACATGATTTATCGTCATATAGGCCAAACAATAGAGTCCTCTAATCATGACACTAAGTTTTTCATGCTTTACGATAATCTACGACAATAAATAAACTAACATGATTCCTAATTTAGAATTTTGCTAACGTGTACGTACCTCTAAAGCGTGAATTCCACACAACTACATACTAAAACTCCCCTTCTACGAATTGGGTACCTAAAACATATTTTGAGTCATAATCAATACTCAATTCACATCAAATTACTATTTAAACTCACAACCAATTTAAAACCTTAATGTAATATGAAATTTAGGTTCTTTAAGCCATATGAACCCTTTCAACAACTATCCTTCACCTTTCGAATATAAACTCTTTTTAAAACTAATTTCATACTATAGCTTTTACATAAAAAAATAAGCTATTTTACATAACCTATAATTAATTGAAACATAATCAATAATCAAAGACTTGTAACAAAACATTTTCCCTAAATATACTTGTATAACTTGAATTGTGATGCTATATGAGAGCCTTAAACTCTCGTCCCAACCAACAGTTTCACGATGGTCTAACCCGACCACCACTGTCGACGGCAACGACAGCAGCACTCGGCCCACTGCGGCGGCGATCCACGCTGCTGAAACGAAGGAAGAGTAGGCTTCGTTACACGAAGCCACCAACGAACATCATGGCGCTACACTTCCAATCAATAACTCGCGACAGCACTAAGAATAACAAGGGAAGAAGGAGGCTCGTCAACTCAGGCGGCTTAGGCGACGAACCATCGCCTGACCGGCGAGTATACAACGGCCCAAAACAAAATAATACTACAGCAGCGAAACAGAGCACGAAGATATGAGAGGGAGATAAAGATACCAAAACCCAGAAAAAGGCGAACAAGGCTCGCCGGTGTAATTGGTGCGACTGCCGGCGATGGAGGCGAATCAATGGAAGCGCAGTTTGTTCTTTGGTTTAACAGAGGAACAGGAAGGAGGAAGGGGTTGCGCCGTTTTTCTTTTTGCTGTGCAGCGTTAATATGGAAGGAGGAGAGGGGATGAAGGCTTTTATGGTCTTCCCCTCTTTTTTTTTTAATTACTAATTAAATTAGGTTTTATAACCTAGTCAAACTCAGCTTAGAAAAGTCAAACAAGCTCCAAAATCATTAAATCCTGATTTTCATAAACTCTTTAAGAAAATATTAAAACTCTAATAATTTAAACTAAATATATTATAAAATATATTATAAAACTTAATAGTTCATGAAATATATTTACTAAGATAATCATAACTTTAAAGTATAAAACTTAATCAAAACTTAAAAGATAATAATAATAAATGGTAAAAATACGGAGTATTACATGAAGCCCTTGGAACAAACTCAATTCAAATCAAAGGGTAAAACCATCATAGTCTCTTAGGGGATTTGTGGTATATGAACACCTTTCAAATCATTTTTTGGGCTTAATTACCAAAATTTTTGACTCCTTGAATAGGCATTAGATATATTTAAATCATATGAAGCCCTTGGATCAAACTCAATACAAATCAAAGAGTCAAATCGTCATAATCTCTTAGGGGATTTGTGGTGTATGAACACCTTTCGAATCATTTTTGGTGCTTAATTACCAAATATTTTTGACTCCTTGAATAGGTATTAGATATATTTAAAGCATATTAAGCCCTTGGATCAAACTCAATTCAAATCAAAGGGTAAAACAGTCATAGTCTCTTAGGGGATTTGTGGTGTATGAACACCTTTCAAATCATTTTTTGTGCTTAAGGACTCCTTGAATCGGTATTAGTTATATTCAAAGCATATGAAGCCCTTGGATCAAACTCAATTCAAAACAAAGGGTAAAACCGTTACCGTCTCTTAGGCGATTTGTGGTGTATGAAAACCTTTCAAATCATTTTGTTGTGAATAATTACCAATTATTTTAAGTCCTTGAATAGGTATTAGATATATTTAAAGAATATGAAGCCCTTGGATAAAACTCAATACAAATCCAAGGGTAAAACTCTCATAGTCTCATAGGGGACTTCTGGTGTATGAACACCTTTCAAATCATTTTTTGTGCTTAATTACCAAATATTTTTGACTCCTTGAATAGGTATTAGCTATATTTAAAGCATATGAAGCCCTTGGATCAAACTCAATTCAAATCAAAGGGTAAAACAGTTATAGTCTCTTAGACGATTTGTGATGTTGGACCGCCTTTCAAATCATTTTTTTATGAATAATTAGCAAATATTTTTGCGTCCTTGAATAGGTATTAGATATATTTAAAGCATATGAAGCCTTTGGATCAAACTCAATTCAAATCAAAGGGTAAAACCGTCATAGTCTCTTAGGCGATTTGTGGTGTATGAAAACCTTTTAAATCAATTTTTTTGTGAATAATTACCAAATATTATTAAATCCTTGAATAGGTATTAGATATATTTAAAGCATATGAAGTCCTTGGATCAAACTCAATACAAATCATAGGGTAAAACCGTCATAGTCTCTTAGGAGATTTGTGGTGTCTGAAAACCTTTCAAATTAATTTTTTGTGCTTAATTACCAAATACTTTTGACTCCTTGAATATGTATTAGATATCTTTAAAGCATATGAAGCCCTTGGATCAAACTCAATACAAATCAAAGGGTCAAACCGTCATAGTCTCTTAGGGGATTTGTGGTGTATGAACACCTTTGAAATCATTTTGTTGTGAATAATTACCAAATATTTTTGAGTCCTTGAATAGGTATTAGATATAGTTAAAGCAAATGAAGCCCTTGGAAGAAACTCAATTCAAATCAAAGGGTTAAAACTGTCATAGTCTCTTAAGTGATTTGTGGTGTATGAACACCTTTCAAATCATTTTCTTGTGAATAATTACAAAATACTTTTGAGTCCTCGAATAGGTATTAGATATATTTAAAGAATATGAAGAACTTGGATCAAACTCATTTCAAATCAAAGGCTAAAACCGTCATAGTCTCTTAGGCGATTTGTGGTGTAGGACCACTTTTCAAATCATTTTTTTGTGAATACTTACCAAATATTTTTGAGTCCTTGAATAGGTATTAGACATAGTTAAAGAAAATGAAGCCCTTGGAAGAAACTCAATTCAAATCAAAGGGTAAAACCGCCATAGTCTCTTAAGTGATTTGTGGTGTATGAACACCTTTCAAATCATTTTCTTGTGAATAATTACAAAATACTTTTGAGTCCTCGAATAGGAATTAGATATATTTAAAGCATATGAAGCTTTGGATCAAACTCAATTCAAATCAAAGGCTAAAACCGTCATAGACTCTTAGGCGATTTGTGGTGTAGGACCACCTTTCAAATCATTTTGTTGTAAATACTTACCAAATATTTTTGATTCCTTGAATAGGTATTAGATATATTTAAAGCAAATGAAGCCCTTGGATGAAACTCAATTCAAATCAAAGGGTAAAATCGTCATAGTCTCTTAGGTTATTTGTAGTGTATGAATACCTTTCAAATCATTTTCTTGTGAATAATTACCAAATATTTTTGAGTCCTAGAATAGGTATCAGATATATTAAAGCATATGAAGAACTTGGATCAATCTCAATTCAAATCAAAAGGTAAAACCATCATAGTCTCTTAGGCGATTTGTGGTCTATGAACACCTTTCAAATCATTTGTTGTGCTTAATTTCCAAATATTTTTGACTCTTTGAATAGGTATTAGATATATTTCAATCATATGAAGCACTTGGATTGAAATTCCATCAAAGGGTAAAACTGTTCATAGTCTCCTAGGCGATTTGTGGTCTATGGACACCCTTCAAATCTTTTTTTTGTGAAAAATTACCTAATATTTGGAGTCCTTGAATAGGTATAAGATATATTTAAAGCATATAAAGCACTTGGATCAAACTCAATACAAATCCAAGGGTAAAACCGTCATAGTTTCATAGGCGATTTGTGCTCTATGAACACCTTTCAATTCATTTTTTGTGCTTAAAGACCAAATAATTTTGACTTGTTGAATAGGTATTAGATATATTTCAATCATATGAAGCACTTGGATCGAAATTCTTTCAAAGGGTAAAACCGTCATAGTCTCCTAGGCGATTTGTGGTCTATGGACACCCTTCAAATCTTATTTTTATGAATGATTACCAAATATTTTTGAGTCCTTGAATAGGTATTAGATATATTTAAAGCATATGAAGCCCTTGGATCAAACTCAATTCAAATCAAAGGGTAAAACCGTCCTAGTCTCTTAGGGGATTTGTGGTGTAAGAACACCTTTCCAATCATTTGTTGTGGAATAATAAAAAAAAAATTTGCCTCCTTGAATAGGTATTAGATATATTTAAAGAATATGAATCCCTTTGATCAAACTCAATACAAATCAAAGGGTAATACCGTCATAGTCTCTTAGGGGATTTGTGGTGTATGAACACCTTTCAAATCATTTTTTGTGCTTAATTACTAAACATTTTTGACTCCTTGAATAGGTAATAGATATATTTAAATCATATGAAGCCCTTGGATCAAACTCAATTCAAATCAAGGGGTAAAACCGTCATAGTCTCTTACGCGATTTGTGGTGTATGAAAACCTTTTAAATCATTTTTTTTGTGAATAATTACCAAATATTTTTGAATCCTTGAATAGGTATTAGATATATTTAAAGCATATGAAGTCCTTGGATCAAACTCAATACAAATCAAAGGGTAAAACCGTCATAGTCTCTTAGGAGATTTGTGGTATCTGAAAACCTTTCAAATCATTGTTTGTGCTTAATTAACAATATTTTTGACTCCTTGAATATGTATTAGATATATTTAAAGCATATGAAGCCCTTGGATCAAACTCAATACAAATCAAAGGGTCAAACCGTCATAGTCTTTTAGGGGATTTATGGTGTATGAACACCATTGAAACCATTTTGTTGTGAATAATTACCAAATATTTTTGAGTCCTTGAAAAGGTATTAGATATAGTTAAAGAAAATGAAGCCCTTGTATGAAACTCAATTCAAAACAAAGGGTAAAATCGTCATAGGCTCTTAAGTGATTTGTGGTGTATGAACACCTTTCAAATCATTTTCTTGCGAATAATTACAAAATATTTTTGAGTCCTTGAATAGGTATTAGATATATTTAAAGCATATAAAGCCCTTGGATCAAACTCAATTCAAAACAAAGGCTAAAACCTTCATAGTCTCTTAGACGATTTGTGGTGTAGGACCACCTTTCAAATCATTTTGTTGTGAATAATTACCAATTATTTTTGAGTCCTTAAATAGGTATTTTATATATTTAAAGCAAATGAAGCCCTTGGATAAAACTCAATTCAAATCAAAGGGTAAAACCGTCATGGTCTCTTAGGTGATTTGTGGTGTATGAACACCTTTCAAATCATTTTCTTGTGAATAATTACCAAATATTTTGGAGTCCTCGAATAGGTATTAGATATATTTAAAACATATGAAGCCCTTGGATCAAACTCAATTCAAATCAAACGGTAAAACCGTCAAAGTCTCTTAGGCGATTTGTGGTCTATGAACACCTTTCAAATCATTTCTTGTGCTTAATTACCAAATATTTTTGACTCTTTGAATAGGTATTAGATATATTTCAATCATATGAAGCACTTGGATCGAAATTCTTTCAAAGGGTAAAACCGTCATGGTCTCTTAGGCAATTTGTGGTCTATGGACACCCTTCAAATCTTATTTTTATGAATGATTACCAAATATATTTGAGTCCTTGAATAGGTATTAGATATATTTAAAGCATATGAAGGCCTTGGATCAAACTCAATACAAATCAAATGGTAAAACCATCATTGTCTCTTAGGCGATTTTTGGTGTATAAAAACCTTTCAAATCATTTTGTTGTGAATAATTACCAATTATTTTGAGTCCTTGAATTGGTATTAGATATATTTAAAGCATATGAAGCCCTTAGATCAAACTCAATACAAATCCAAGGGTAAAACCGTCATAGTCTCATAGGAGCCTTGTGGTGTATGAACACCTTTCAAATCATTTTTTGTGCCTAATTAACAAATATTTTTGACTCCTTGAATAGGTATTAGCTATATTTAAAGCATATGAAGCCCTTGGATCAAACTCAATTCATAACAAAGGGTAAAATCGTCATAGTCTCTTAGGCGATTTTTGGTGTAGGACCACCTTCAAATCATTTTTTTAGGAATAATTACCAAATATTTTTGAGTCCTTGAATAGGTATTAGATATATTTAAAGCATATGAAGCCCTTGGATGAAACTCAATTCAAATCAATGGGTAAAACCGTCATAGTCTCTTAGGTTATTTGTGCTGTATAAACACCTTTCAAATCATTTTGTTGGGAATAATTACCAAATATTTTTGAGTCCTCAAATAGGTATTAGATATATTTAAAGCATATGAAGCCCTTGGATCAAACTCAATTCAAATCAAAAGGTAAAACAGTCATAGTCTCCTAGGCGACTTGTGCACTATGAACAGCTTTCAAATCATTTGTTGTGCTTAATCACCAAATATTTTTGACTTGTTGAATAGGTATTAGATATATTTCAATCATATGAAGCACTTGGATCGAAATTCTTTCAAAGGGTAAAACCGTCATAGTCTCCTAGGCGATTTGTGGTCTATGGACACCCTTCAAATCTTATTTTTATGAATGATTACCAAATATTTTTGAGTCCTTGAATAGGTATTAGATATATTTAAAGCATATGAAGCCCTTGGATCAAACTCAATTCAAATCAAAGGGTAAAACCGTCCTAGTCTCTTAGGGGATTTGTGGTGTAAGAACACCTTTCCAATCATTTGTTGTGGAATAATAAAAAAAAATTTGCCTCCTTGAATAGGTATTAGATATATTTAAAGAATATGAATCCCTTTGATCAAACTCAATACAAATCAAAGGGTAATACCGTCATAGTCTCTTAGGGGATTTGTGGTGTATGAACACCTTTCAAATCATTTTTTGTGCTTAATTACTAAACATTTTTGACTCCTTGAATAGGTAATAGATATATTTAAATCATATGAAGCCCTTGGATCAAACTCAATTCAAATCAAGGGGTAAAACCGTCATAGTCTCTTACGCGATTTGTGGTCTATGGACACCCTTCAAATCTTATTTTTTTGAATGATTACCAAATATTTTTGAGTCCTTGAATAGGTATTAGATATATTTAAAGCATATGAAGCCCTTGGATCAAACTCAATTCAAATCAAAGGGTAAAACCGTCATAGTCTCTTAGGGGATTTGTGGTGTATGAACACCTTTGAAATCATTTTTTGTGCTTAATTACCAAATATTTTTGAGTCCTTGAATAGGTATTAGTTATATTCAAAGCATAGGAAGCCCTTGGATCAAACTCAATTGAAAATAAAGGGTAAAACCGTCACCGTCTCTTAGGCGATTTGTGGTGTATGAAAACCTTTCAAATCATTTTGTTGTTAATAATTACCAATTATTTTGAGTCCTTGAATAAGTATTAGATATATTTAAAGAATATGAAGCCCTTGGATCAAACTCAATACAAATCCAAGGGTAAAACCGTCATAGTCTTATACGGGACTTCTGGTGTATGAACACCTTTCAAATCATTATTTGTGCTTAATTACCAAATATTTTTGACTCCTTGAATAGGTATTAGCTATATTTAAAGCATATGAAGCCCTTGGATCAAACTCAATTCAAATCAAAGGGTAAAACCGTCATAGTCTCTTAGGCGATTTGTGGTGTAGGACCACCTTTCAAATCATTTTGTTGTGAATAATTACCAAATATTTTTTAGTCCTCGAATAGGTATTAGATATCTTTGAAGCATATGAAGCCCTTGGATCAAATTGAATTCAAATCAAAAGGTAAAACAGTCATAGTCTCTTAGGCGATTTGTGCTCTATGAACACCTTTCAAATCATTTGTTGTGCTTAATCACCAAATATTTTTGACTTGTTGAATAGGTATTAGATATATTTCAATCATATGAAGCACTTGGATCGAAATTCTTTCAAAGGGTAAAACCGTCATAGTCTCCTAGGCGATTTGTGGTCTATGGACACCCTTCAAATCTTATTTTTATGAATGATTACCAAATATTTTTGAGTCCTTGAATAGGTATTAGATATATTTAAAGCATATGAAGCCCTTGGATCAAACTCAATTCAAATCAAAGGGTAAAACCGTCCTAGTCTCTTAGGGGATTTGTGGTGTAAGAACACCTTTCCAATCATTTGTTGTGGAATAATAAAAAAAAAATTTGCCTCCTTGAATAGGTATTAGATATATTTAAAGAATATGAATCCCTTTGATCAAACTCAATACAAATCAAAGGGTAATACCGTCATAGTCTCTTAGGGGATTTGTGGTGTATGAACACCTTTCAAATCATTTTTTGTGCTTAATTACTAAACATTTTTGACTCCTTGAATAGGTAATAGATATATTTAAATCATATGAAGCCCTTGGATCAAACTCAATTCAAATCAAGGGGTAAAACCGTCATAGTCTCTTACGCGATTTGTGGTCTATGGACACCCTTCAAATCTTATTTTTTTGAATGATTACCAAATATTTTTGAGTCCTTGAATAGGTATTAGATATATTTAAAGCATATGAAGCCCTTGGATCAAACTCAATTCAAATCAAAGGGTAAAACCGTCATAGTCTCTTAGGGGATTTGTGGTGTATGAACACCTTTGAAATCATTTTTTGTGCTTAATTACCAAATATTTTTGAGTCCTTGAATAGGTATTAGTTATATTCAAAGCATAGGAAGCCCTTGGATCAAACTCAATTGAAAATAAAGGGTAAAACCGTCACCGTCTCTTAGGCGATTTGTGGTGTATGAAAACCTTTCAAATCATTTTGTTGTTAATAATTACCAATTATTTTGAGTCCTTAAATAAGTATTAGATATATTTAAAGAATATGAACCCCTTGGATCAAACTCAATACAAATCCAAGGGTAAAACCGTCATAGTCTTATACGGGACTTCTGGTGTATGAACACCTTTCAAATCATTATTTGTGCTTAATTACAAAATATTTTTGACTCCTTGAATAGGTATTAGCTATATTTAAAGCATATGAAGCCCTTGGATCAAACTCAATTCAAATCAAAGGGTAAAACCGTCATAGTCTCTTAGGCGATTTGTGGTGTAGGACCACCTTTCAAATCATTTTGTTGTGAATAATTACCAAATATTTTTTAGTCCTCGAATAGGTATTAGATATCTTTGAAGCATATGAAGCCCTTGGATCAAATTGAATTCAAATCAAAAGGTAAAACAGTCATAGTCTCTTAGGCGATTTGTGCTCTATGAACACCTTTCAAATCATTTGTTGTGCTTAATCACCAAATATTTTTGACTTGTTGAATAGGTATTAGATATATTTCAATCATATGAAGCACTTGGATCGAAATTCTTTCAAAGGGTAAAACCGTCATAGTCTCCTAGGCGATTTGTGGTCTGTGGACACCCTTCAAATCTTTTTTTTATGAATGATTACCAAATATTTTTTCGTCCTTCAATAGGTATTAGATATATTTAAAGCATGTGAAGCCCTTGGATCAAACTCAATACAAATTAAAGGGTAAAACCGTCGTAGTCTCTTAGGGGATTTGTGGTGTATAAACACCTTTTAAATCATTTTTTGTGCTTAATTACCAAATATTTTTGACTCCTTCAATAGGTATTATATATATTTAAAGTATATGAAGCCCTTGGATCAAACTCAATTCAAATCAAAGGGTAAAACCGTCATAGTCACTTAGGCGATTTGTGGTGTAGGACCACCTTTCAAATCATTTTGTTGGGAATTATTACCAAATATTTTTGAGTTCTTGAATAGATATTAGATATATTTAGAGCATATGAAGCCCTTGGACGAAACTCAATTCAAATCAAAGGGTAAAACCGTCATTGCCTCTTAGGTTATTTGTGGTGTATGAACACCTTTCAAATCATTTTCTTGTGAATAATTACCAAATATTTTTGACTTTTTGAATGGGTATTAGATATATTTAAAGCATATGAAGCCCTTGGATGAAACTGAATTCAAATTAAAAGGTAAAACAGTCATAGTCTCTTAGGGGATTTGTGCTGTATGAACACCTTTCAAATCATTTGTTGTGCTTAATCACCAAATATTTCTAACACTTTGAATAGTTATTAGATATATTTCAATCATATGAAGCACTTGGATCGAAATTCTTTCAAAGGGTAAAACCGTCATAGTCTCCTAGGCGATTTGTGGTCTATGGACACCCTTCAAATCTTTTAGTTATTAATAATTACCAAATATTTTTGACTCCTTGAATAGCTATTAGATATATTTAAAGCATATGAAGCCCTTGGATCAAACTCAATTCAAATCAAAGGGTAAAACCGTCATAGTCTCTTAGGCGATTTGTGGTGTAGGACCACCTTTCAAATCATTTTGTTATGAGTAATTACCAAATGTATTTGAGTCCTTGAATAGTTAGTAAATATATTTAAAGCATATGAAGCCCTTGGATGAAACTCAATTCAAATCAAAGGGTAAAACCGTCATAGTCTCTTGGGTGATTTGTGGTGTATGAACACCTTTTAAATCATTTTCTTGTGAATAATTACCAAATATTTTTAAGTCCTCGAATAGGTATTAAATATATTTAAAACATATGAAGCACTTGGATCAAACTCAATTCAAATCAAAGGGTAAAACCGTCATAGTCTCTTAGGCGATTTGTTGTGTATGAAAACCTTTCAAATCATTTTGTTGTGAATAATTACCAAATATTTTTGAGTCCTTGAATAATTATTAGATATTTTCAAAGCATATGAAGCCCTTGGATCAAACTCAATTCAAATCAAAGGGTAAAACCGTCATAGTCTCTTAGGGGATTTGTGGTGTATGAACACCTTTGAAATCATTTTTTGTGCTTAATTACCAAATATTTTTGAATCCTTGAATCGGTATTAGTTATATTCAAAGCATAGGAAGCCCTTGGATCAAACTCAATTCCAAACAAAGGGTAAAACCGTCACCGTCTCTTAGCCGATTTGTGGTGCATGAAAACCTTTCAAATCATTTTGTTGTTAATAATTACCAATTATTTTGAGTCCTTGAATAGGTATTAGATATATTTAAAGAATATGAAGCCCTTGGATCAAACTCAATACAAATCCAAGGGTAAAACCGTCATAGTCTTATACGGGACTTCTGGTGTATGAACACCTTTCAAATCATTATTTGTGCTTAATTACCAAATATTTTTGACTCCTTGAATAGGTATTAGCTATATTTAAAGCATATGAAGCCCTTGGATCAAACTCAATTCAAATCAAAGGGTAAAACCGTCATAGTCTCTTAGGCGATTTGTGGTGTAGGACCACCTTTCAAATCATTTTGTTGTGAATAATTACCAAATATTTTTTAGTCCTCGAATAGGTATTAGATATCTTTGAAGCATATGAAGCCCTTGGATCAAAATGAATTCAAATCAAAAGGTAAAACAGTCATAGTCTCTTAGGCGATTTGTGCTCTATGAACGCCTTCCAAATCATTTGTTGTGCTTAATCACCAAATATTTTTGACACTTTGAATATTTATTAGATATATTTCAATCATATGAAGCACTTGGATCGAAATTCTTTCAAAGGGTAAAACCGTCATAGTCTCTTAGGCGATTTTTGGTGTATGAACACCTTTAAAATCATTTTGTTGTGAATAATTACCAAATATTTTTGTGTCCTTGGATAGGTATTAGATATATTTAAAGCATATGAAGGCCTTGGATCAAACTCAATACAAATCAAAGGGTAAAACCGTCATTGTCTCTTAGGCGATTTTTGGTGTATAAAAACCTTTCAAATCATTTTGTTGTGAATAATTACCAATTATTTTGAGTCCTTGAATAGGTATTAGATATATTTAAAGCAAATGAAGCCCTTAGATCAAACTCAATACAAATCCAAGGGTAAAACCGTCATAGTCTCATAGGAGCCTTGTGGTGTATGAACACCTTTCAAATCATTTTTTGTGCTTAATTACCAAATATTTTTGACTCCTTAAATAGGTATTAGCTATATTTAAAGCATATGAAGCCCTTGGATCAAACTCAATTCATAACAAAGGGTAAAATCGTCATAGTCTCTTAGGCGATTTTTGGTGTAGGACCACCTTCAAATCATCTTTTTAGGAATAATTACCAAATATTTTTGAGTCCTTGAATAGGTATTAGATATATTTAAAGCATATGAAGCCCTTGGATGAAACTCAATTCAAATCAATGGGTAAAACCGTCATAGTCTCTTAGGTTATTTGTGCTATATAAACACCTTTCAAATCATTTTGTTGGGAATAATTACCAAATATTTTTGAGTCCTCAAATAGGTATTAGATATATTTAAAGCATATGAAGCCCTTGGATCAAACTCCATTCAAATCAAAAGGTAAAACAGTCATAGTCTCTTAGGCGATTTATGCTCTATGAACACCTTTCAAATCATTTGTTGTGCTTAATCACCAAATATTTTTGACTTGTTGAATAGGTATTAGATATATTTCAATCATATGAAGCACTTGGATCGAAATTCTTTCAAAGGGTAAAACCGTCATAGTCTCCTAGGCGATTTGTGGTCTATGGACACCCTTCAAATCTTATTTTTATGAATGATTACCAAATATTTTTGAGTCCTTGAATAGGTATTAGATATATTTAAAGCATATGAAGCCCTTGGATCAAACTCAATACAAATCAAAGGGTAAAACCGTCATAGTCTCTTAGGGGATTTGTGGTGTATGAACACCTTTTAAATCATTTTTTGTGCTTAATTACCAAATATTTTTGACTCCTTGAATAGGTATTAGATATATTTAAAGCATATGAAGCCCTTGGATCAAACTCAATTCAAAACAAAGGGTAAAACCGTCACAGTCTCTTAGGTGATTTGTGGTGTATGAAAACCTTTCAAATCATTTTGGTGTGAATAATTACCAATTATTTTGAGTCCTTGAATAGGTATTAGATATATTTAAAGCATATGAAGCCCTTGGATCAAACTCAATACAAATCCAAGGGTAAAATCGTCATAGTCTCATAGGGGACTTGTGGTGTATGAACACCTTTCAAATCATTTTTTGTGCTTAATTGCCAAATATTTTTGACTCCTTGAATCGATATTAGTTATATTTAAAGCATATGAAGCCCTTGGATCAAACTCAATTCAAAAAAAAGGGTAAAACCGTCACAGTCTCTTAGGTGATTTGTGGTGTATGAAAACCTTTCAAATCATTTTGTTGTGAATAATTACCAATTATTTTGAGTCCTTGAATAGGTATTAGATATATTTAAAGCATATGAATCCCTTGGATCAAACTCAATACAAATCGAAGGGCAAAACCGTCATAGTCTCATAGGGGACTTGTGGTGTATGAACACCTTTCAAATCATTTTTTGTGCTTAATTACCAAATATTTTTGACGCCTTGAATAGGTATTAGCTATATTTACAGCATATGAAGCCCTTGGATCAAACTCAATTTAAAACAAAGGGTAAAACTGTCATAGTCTCTTAGGCGATTTTTGGTGTAGGACCACCTTCGAATCATTTTTTTATGAATAATTACCAATTATTTTGAGTCCTTGAATAGGTATTAGATATATTTAAAGCATATGAAGCCCTTGCATGAAACTCAATTCAAATCAATGGGTAAAACCGTCATAGTCTCTTAGGTTATTTGTGTTGTATAAACGCCTTTCAAATCATTTTGTTGGGAATAATTACCAAATATTTTTGAGTCCTCAAATAGGTATTAGATATATTTAAAGCATATGAAGCCCTTGGATCAAACTCAATTCAAATCAAAAGGTAAAACAGTCATAGTCTCTTAGGCGATTTGTGCTCTATGAACACCTTTCAAATCATTTGTTGTGCTTAATCACCAAATATTTTTGACTTGTTGAATATGTATTAGATATATTTCAATCATATGAAGCACTTGGATCGAAATTCTTTCAAAGGGTAAAACCGTCATAGTCTCCTAGGCGATTTGTGGTCTATGGACACCCTTCAAATCTTATTTTTATGAATGATTACCAAATATTTTTGAGTCCTTGAATAGGTATTAGATATATTTAAAGCATATGAAGCCCTTGGATCAAACTCAATACAAATCAAAGGGTAAAACCGTCATAGTCTCTTAGGGGATTTGTGGTGTATGAACACCTTTTAAATTATTTTTTGTGCTTAATTACCAAATATTTTTGACTCCTTGAATAGGTATTAGATATATTTAAAGCATATGAAGCCCTTGGATCAAACTCAATTCAAAACAAAGGGTAAAACCGTCATAGTCTCTTAGGTGATTTGTGGTGTATGAAAACCTTTCAAATCATTTTGGTGTGAATAATTACCAATTATTTTGAGTCCTTGAATAGGTATTAGATATATTTAAACCATATGAAGCCCTTGGATCAAACTCAATACAAATCCAAGGGTAAAATCGTCATAGTCTCATAGGGGACTTGTGGTGTATGTACACCTTTCAAATCATTTTTTGTGCTTAATTACCAAATATTTTTGACTCCTTGAATCGATATTAGTTATATTTAAAGCATATGAAGCCCTTGGATCAAACTCAATTCAAAAAAAAGGGTAAAACCGTCACAGTCTCTTAGGTGATTTGTGGTGTATGAAAACCTTTCAAATCATTTTGTTGTGAATAATTACCAATTATTTTGAGTCCTTGAATAGGTATTAGATATATTTAAAGCATATGAAGCCCTTGGATCAAACTCAATACAAATCGAAGGGCAAAACCGTCATAGTCTCATATGGGACTTGTGGTGTATGAACACCTTTCAAATCATTTTTTGTGCTTAATTACCAAATATTTTTGACTCCTTGAATAGGTATTAGCTATATTTAAAGCATATGAAGCCCTTGGATCAAACTCAATTCAAAACAAAGGGTAAAACCGTCATAGTCTCTTAGGCGATTTTTGGTGTAGGACCACCTTCGAATCATTTTTTTATGAATAATTACCAAATATTTTTGAGTCCTTTAATAGGTATTAGATATATTTAAAGCATATGAAGCCCTTGAATGAAACTCAATTCAAATCAATGGGTAAAACCGTCATAGTCTCTTAGGTTATTTGTGTTGTATAAACACCTTTCAAATCATTTTTTTGGGAATAATTACCAAATATTTTTGAGTCCTCAAATAGGTATTAGATTTATTTAAAGCATATGAAGCCCTTGGATCAAACTCAATTCAAATCAAAAGGTAAAACAGTCATAGTCTCTTAGGCGATTTGTGCTCTATGAACACCTTTCAAATCAATTGTTGTGCTTAATCACCAAATATTTTTGACTAGTTGAATAGGTATTAGATATATTTCAATCATATGAAGCACTTGGATCGAAATTCTTTCAAAGGGTAAAACCGTCATAGTCTCCTAGGCGATTTGTGGTCTATGGACACCCTTCAAATCTTTTTTTTATGAATGATTACCAAATATTTTTTCGTCATTCAATAGGTATTAGATATATTTAAATCATGTGAAGCCCTTGGATCAAACTCAATACAAATTAAAGGGTAAAACCGTCGTAGTCTCTTAGGGGATTTGTGGTGTATGAACACCTTTTAAATCATTTTTTGTGCTTAATTACCAAATATTTTTGAGTCCTTCAATAGGTATTAGATATATTTAAAGTATATGAAGCCCTTGGATCAAACTCAATTCAAATCAAAGGGTAAAACCGTCATAGTCACTTAGGCGATTTGTGGTGTAGGACCACCTTTCAAATCATTTTGTTGGGAATTATTACCAAATATTTTTGAGTTCTTGAATAGATATTAGATTTATTTAGAGCATATGAAGCCCTTGGACGAAACTCAATTCAAATCAAAGGGTAAAACCGTCATTGCCTCTTAGGTTATTTGTGGTGTATGAACACCTTTCAAATCATTTTCTTGTGAATAATTACCAAATATTTTTGACTTCTTGAATGGGTATTAGCTATATTTAAAGCATATGAAGCCCATGGATCAAACTCAATTCAAATCAAAGGGTAAAACAGTCATAGTCTCTTTGGTGATTTCTGTTGTAGGACCACCTTTTAAATCTTTTTTTTTATGAATAATTACAAAATATTTTTGAGTCCTTTAATAGGTATTAGATATATTTAAAGCATATGAAGCCCTTAGATGAAACTCAATTCAAATAAAAGGATAAAACCACCATAGTCTCTTATGTGATTTGTGGTGTATGAACACCTTTCAAATCATTTTCATGTGAATAATTACCAAATATTTTTGAGTCCTCGAATAGGTATTATATATATTTAAAGCATATGAAGCCCTTGGATCAAACTCAATTTAAATTAAAGGGTAAAACCGTCATAGTCTGTTAGGGGATTTGTGGTGTATGAACACCTTTCAAATTATTTTTTGTGCTTAATTACCAAAAAATTTTGACTCCTTGAATAGGTTTTAGATATATTTAAAGCATATGAAGCCCCTGGATCAAACTCAATTCAAATCAAAGGGTAAAACCGTCATATTCTCTTAGGCGATTTGTGGTTTATGAAAACCTATTTAATCATATTGTTGTGAATAATTACCAAAAAATTTTGAGTCGTTGAATAGGTATTAGATATATTTAAAGCATATGAAGCCCTTGGATCAAACTCAATACAAATCAAAGGGTAAAACCGTCATAGTCTCTTAGGGGATTTGTGGGGTATGAAAACCTTTCAAATCACTTTTAGTGCTTAATTACAAATTTTTTTTGACTCCTTTAATAGGTATTAGATATATTTAAATCATATGAAGCCCTTAGAGCAAACACAATACAAATCAAAGGGTCAAACCGTCATAGTCTCTTTCGGGATTTGTGGTGTATGAACACATTTGAAATCATTTTTTGTGCATAATTACCAAATATTTTTGACTCCTTGTATAGATATTATAATTATTTCAATCATATGATGCCCTTGGATCAAAATTATTTCATATCAAAGGGTAAAACCGTCATAGTCTCTTAGGCGATTTGTGGTGTATGAACACCTTTCCAATCATTTGATGTGCTTAATTAGCAAATATTTTTGACTCCTTAAATAGGTATTAGATATATGTCAATCATATGAAACACTAGGATCGAAATTATTTCAAATCGAAGGGTAAAACCGTCATAGGCACTTAGGCGATATTTTGTGTATGAACACCTTTCAAATTAATTTTTTCTTGAATAATTATCAAATATTTTTGAGTCCTTGAATATGTATTATTTAAAGCATATGAAACCCTTGGATCAAACTCAATTCAAATCAAAGGTTAAAACTGTCATAGTCTCTTAGGGGATTTATGGTCAAAGAACACCTTTCAAATCATTTTGTGTGCAATATTACCATATGAAGCCCTTGGATCAAAATCAATACAAATCAACGGGTCAAACCGTCATAGTCCCTTAGGCGATTTGGGGTGTATGAACACTTTTCAAATCATTTGTTATGCTTAATTACCAAATATTTTTGACTCCTTGAATAGGTATTAGATATATTTCAATCATATGAAGCACTTGGGTCAAAATTATTTCAAATCAAAGGGTAAAACCGTCATAGTCTCTTAGGCGCCTTGTGGTGTATGAACACCTTTCAAATCATTTTATTGTGAATAATTAACAGAATTTTTTGACTCGAGAATAGGTATTAGATATATTTAAAGCATATGAAGCCCTTAGATCAAACTCAATTCAAATCAAAGGGTAAAACCGTCATAGTCTCTTAGTGGATTTGTAATGTCAGAACACCTTTAAAATCATTTGTTGTAAGATATTACCAATATTTATGACTCCTTGAATAGGTATTAGATATATTTAAAGCATATGAAGCCCTGGGATCAAACTCTTTACAAATTAAAGGGTAAAACCGTCATAGTCTCTTAGGCGATTTGTGGTGTATGAACACCTTTCAAATAATTTTTTGTGCTTAATTACCAAATATTTTTGACCCCTTGAATAGGTATTAGATATATTTAAAGCATATGAAGCCCTTGGATCAAACTCAATCATATCAAAGGGTAAAACCGTCATATTCTCTTAGGTGATTTGTGGTGTATGAAAACCTTTCAAATAATTTTATTTTGAATAATTACAAAATTTTTTGAGTCCTTTAGATATATTTAAAGCATATGAAGCCCTTGGATCAAACTTGTGTCATATCAAAGGGTAAAACCGTCGTAGTCTGTTAGGCGATTTATGGTGAATGAACACATTTCAAATCATTTAGTTGGGAATAATTACCAAATATTTTTGAGTCCTTGAATATGTATTAGATCTTTTTAAATCATATGAAGTCCTTGGATCGAACTCAATTCAAATCAAAGGGATTTGTGTTGTATGAACAACTTTCAAATCGTTTTTTGTGCTTAATTACCAAATATTTTTGGCTCCTTGAATACGTATCAGATATATTCCAATCAAATGAAGCCCTTAGATCAAACTTATTTCATATCAAAGGGTAAAACCGTCATAGTCTCTGTAGGCGATTTGTGGTGTATGAACACCTTTCAAATCATTTTTTGTGCTTAATTACCAAATTTTTTTGATTCCTTGAATAGGAATTAGATATATTTCAATCATATGAAGCACTTTGAATAAAAATTATTTCAAATCAAAGGGTAAAACCGTTGCAGTCTCTTAGGGGATTTGTGGTGTATGAACACCTTTCAAATCATTTTTTGTGCTTAATTACCAAATATTTTTGACTCCTTGAATAGGAATTAGATGTATTTCAATCATATTAAGCCCTTGGATAAAACTTATTTCAAATCAAAGGGTAAAATCGTCATAGTCTCATAGGCTATTTGTGGTGTATGAACACCTTTCAAATCTTTTTGTTGTGAATAATTAACAAATATTCCTGAGTCCTTGAATAGGTATTTGATATATTTAAAGCATTTGAAGCCCTTGGAGCAAACTCAATTCAAATTAAAGGGTAAAATTGTCATAGTCTCTTAGACGATTTGTTTTGTATGAACATCTTCAAATTATTTTGTTGCAAATAATTACCAAATATTTTTGAGTCCTTGAATAGGTATTAGATATATTTCAATCATATGAAGCCCTTGGATCAAACTTATTTCATATCAAAGGGCAAAACCGTCATAGTCTCTTGGGCGATTTGTGGTGTATGAAAACCTTTTAAATCATTTTGTTGTGAATATTTACCAAATATGTTGGACTCTTTGAATAGGTATTAGATATATTTAAAGCATATGAAGCCCTTGGATCAAACTGCATTCAAATCAAAGCGTAAAACCGTCATAGTCTCTTAGGCAATTTCTGGTGTATGAACACCTTTTAAATCATTTGTTGTGCTTAATTACCAAATGTTTTTGACTCCTTGAATCGGTATTAGATATATTTCAATCTTATGAAGCACTTTGATCCAAAGTATATCAAATCAAAGGGTAAAACTGTCATAGTCTCTTAGGCGATTCGTGGTGTATGAACACCATTCAAATCATTTTTTGTGCTTCATTACCAAATATTTTTGACTCCTTGAATAGGTATTAGATATATTTCAATCATATGAAGCCCTTGGATAAACCTTATTTCAAATCAAAGGGTAAAACCGTCATAGTATCTTCGGCGATTTATGGTGTATGAACACCTTTCAAATTATTTTGTTGTGAACAATTACCAAATATTTTTGACTCCTTGAATAGGTATTAGATATATTTAAAGCATATGAAGTCCTTGGATCAAACTCAATTCAAATCAAAGGGTAAAACCGTCATAGACTCTTAGGGGATTTGTGTTGTTTGAAGACCTTTGAAATCATTTTTTGTGCTTAATTACAAAATATTTTTGAATCCTTGAATAGGTATTAGATATAATTAAAGCATATGCAAACCTTGGATCAAACTTATTTCATATCAAAGGGTAAAACCGTCATAGTCTCTTAGGCGATTTGTGGTGTATGAAAACCTTTCAAATCATTTTGTTGTGAATAATTACCAAATATTTTTGAGTCCTTGAATAGGTATTAGATATATTTAAAGCATATGAAGCCCTTGTATCCAACTCCATTCAAATGAATGGGTAAAACCATCGTAGTCTCTTAGGCGATTTGTGTTGTATGAAGACCTTTCAAATCATTTGTTGTGCTTAATTACCAAATGTTTTTGACTCCTTGAATAGGTATTATATATTTCAATCATATGGAGCCCTTGGATAAAACTTATTTCAAATCAAAGGGTAAAACCGTCATAGTATCTTCGGCGATTTGTGGCGTATGAACACCTATCAAATTATTTTGTTGTGAACAATTACCAAATATTTTTGACTCCTTGAATAGGTATTAGATATATTTAAAGCATATGAATTCCTTGGATCAAACTCAATTCAAAACAAAGGGTAAAACCGTCATAGTGTCTTTGGCGATTTGTGGTGAATAAACACCTTTCAAATAATTTTTTTTTAATTAATTACCAAATATTTTTGAGTCCTTAAATAGGTATTAGATCTTTTTAAATCATAGAAGTCCTTGGATCAAAATCAATTAAAATCAAAGGGTAAAACCGTCATGGTCTCTTAGTAGATTTGCGTTGTATCAAGACCATTGAAATCATTTTTTGGGCTTAATTACAAAATATTTTTGACTCCTGAATAGGTATTAGATATAATTAAATCATATGAAGCCCTTGGATCAAACTTGTTTCATATCAAAGGGTAAAACCGTCATAGTCTCTTAGGCGATTTGTGGTGTATGAAAACCTTTCAAATCATTTTGTTGTGAATAATTACCAAATATTTTTGAGTCCTTGAATAGGTATTAGATATATTTAAACCATATGAAGCCCTTGGATCCAACTCCATTCAAATGAATGGGTAGAACCGTCATAGTCTCTTAGGCGATTTGTGGTGTATGAACACGTTTCAAATTATTTTGTTGTGAATAATTACCAAATATTTCTGAATCCTAGAATAGGTATTAGATATATTGCAATCATATGAAGCCCTTGGATCAAACTTATTTCATATCAAAGGGTAAAACCATCATAGTCTCTTAGGGGATTTGTGGTGTATGAACACCTTTCAAATCATTTTTTTGTCGTTAATTACAAAATATTTTTGACTCCTTGAACAGGAATTAGATATAATTAAATCATATGAAGTCCTTGTATCAAACATATTTCATATCAAAGGGTAAAACCGTCATAGTCTCTGAGGCGATTTGTGGTGTATAAACACCTTTCAAATCATTCTGTTGGGAATAATTACCAAATATTTTTGAGTCCTTGAATAGGTATTAGATATATTTAAAGCATTTGAATCCCTTGTATCAAACTCAATTCAAATTAAAGGGTAAAACCGTCATAGTCTCGTAGGCGATTTGTGGTGTATGAACACCTTTAAAATTATTTTGTTGTGAACAATTACCAAATATTTCTGACTCCTTGAATAGGTATTAGATATATTTCAATCATATGAACCCCTTAGATCAAACTTATTTCATATCAAAGGTAAAACCGTCATAGTCTCTTAGGGGATTTGTGGTGTATGAACACCTTTCAAATCATTTTTTTTTGGTTAATTACCAAATATTTTTGAATCCTTGAATAGGTATTAAATATGTTAAAGCATATGAAGCCCTTGGATCAAACTTATTTCATATCAAAGGGTAAAACCGTCATAGTCTCTTAGGCGATTTTTGGTGTATGAAAACCTTTCAAATCATTTTGTTGTGAATAATTACCAAATATTTTTCAGTCCTTGAATAGGTATTAGATATATATAAAGCATATGAAGCCCTTGGATCAATCTCCATTCAAATGAATGGGTAAAATCGTCATAGTCTCTTAGGCGATTTGTGTTGTATGAACACCTTTCAAATCATTTGTTGTGCTTAATTACCAAATGTTTTTGACTCCTTGAATCGGTATTAGATATATTTCAATCATATGAAGCACTTTGAATAAAAATTATTTCAAATCAAATGGTAAAACCGTCATAGTCTCTTAGGCGATATGTGGTGTATGATCACCTTTCAAATCATTTTTTGTGCTTAATTACCAAATATTGTTGACTCCTTCAACAGGAATTAGATATATTTCAATCATATGAAGCCCTTGGATAAAACGTATTTCAAATCAAAGGGTAAAATGGTCATAGTCTCATAGGCGATTTGTGGTGTATGAACACCTTTCAAATCATTTTGTTGTGAATAATTAAATAATATTTTTGAGTCCTTGAGTAGGTATTAGATATGTTTAAAGCATATCAAGCCCTTGGAGCAAACTCAATTCAAATTATAGGGTAAAACCGTCATAGTCTCTTAGGCAATTTGTTGTGTATGAACACCTTCAAATTATTTTGTTGTGAATAATTACCAAATATTTTTGAGTCCTTGAATAGGTATTAGATATATTTCAATCATATGAAGCCCTTGGATCAAACTTATTTCATATCATAGGGTAAAACCGTAATAGTCTCTTAGGTGATTTGTGTTATATGAACGACTTTCAAATCATTTTGTTGTGAATAATTGCCAAATATTTTTTTAGTCCTTAAATAGGTATTAGATCTATTTAAAGCATATCAAGCCCTTGGATTAAACTCAATTCAAATCAAAGGTTATAACCGTCATAGCCTCTTAGGCGATTTGTGGTGTATGAACACCTTTCAAATTATTTTGTTGTGAATAATTACCAAATATTTTTGAGTGCTTGAATAGGTATTAGATATATTTAAAGCATATGAAGCCCTTGGTTCAAACTCAATTCAAATTAAAGGGTAAAATCGTCATAGTCTCTTTGGGGATTTGTTGAGTATGAACACCTTTCAAATCAATTTTTGTGGTTGATTACAAAATATTTTTGACCAGGTATTAAAAATATTTCAATCATATGAAGCCCTTGGATCAAACTTTTGTCATATCAAAGGGTAAAACCATCATAGTCTCTTAGGCGATTTGTGGTGAATGAACACTTTTCAAATCATTTAGTTGGGAATAATTACCAAATATTTTTGAGTCCTTGAAAAGGTATTAGATCTTTTTAAATCATATTAAGTCCTTGAATCAAACTCAATTCAAATCAAAGGGTAAAACCGTCATAGTCTCTTCGGGGATTTGTCTTGTATGAACAACTTTCAAATCATTTTGTGTGCTTAATTACCAAATTTTTGACTCCTTGAATACGTATTAGATATATTCCAATCATATGAAGCCCTTGGATAAAACTTATTTCATATCAAAGGGTAAAACCGTCATAGTCTCTTAGGCGATTTGTGGTGTATGAAAACCTTTTAAATCTTTTTGTTGTGAATAATTACCAAATAATTTTTGATTCCTTGAATAGGTATTAGATATATTTAAAGCATATTAAACCCTTGGATTAAACTCCATTCAAATAAAGGGTAAAACCGTTATAATCTCTTAGGCGATTTGTGGTGTATGAACACCTTCAAATTATTTTGCTAAATAATTACCAAATATTTCGGACTCCTTGAATAGGTATTAGATATATTTCAATCATATGAAGCCCTTAGTTCAAACTTATTTCATATCAAAGGGTAAAATGTCATAGTCTTTTAGGCGATTTGTGTTGTATGAAGACCTTTCAAATCATTTTGTTGGGAATAATTACCAAATATTTTTGAGTCCTTGAATAGGTATTAGATACATTTCAATCATATGAAGTCCTTGGATCAAAATCAACTCAAATCAAAGGGTTAAACCGTCATAGTCTCTTTGGGGATTTGTGTTATATGAACACCTTTCAAATCATTTTTTGTGCTTAATTACAAAATTTTTTGACTCCTTGAATACGTATTAGATATATTCTAATCATATGAAGACCTTGGATCAAACTTATTTCATATCAAAGGGTAAAACCGTCATAGTCTCTTAGGCGATTTGTGGTGTATGAAAACCTTTTAAATCTTTTTGTTGTGAATAATTACCAAATAATTTTGATTCCTTGAATAGGTATTAGATATATTTAAATCATATGAATCCCTTGGAGATTAAAGGGTAAAACCGTCATAGTCTCTTAGGCGATTTGTTGTGTATGAACACCTTCAAATTATTTTGTTGAGAATAATTACCAAATATTTTTAAGTCCTTGAATAGGTATTAGATATATTTCAATCATATGAAGCCCTTGCATCAAACTTAATTCATATCAAAGGGTAAAACCGTCATAGTCTCTTAGGCGATTTGTGTTGTATGATCGACTTTCAAATCAATTTGTTGTGAATAATTGCCAAATATTTTTTTAGTCCTTAAATTGGTATGAGATCTATTTAAAGCATATGAAGCCCTTGGATCAAACTCAATTCAAATCAAAGGGTATAACCGTCATAGTCTCTTAGGCGATTTGTGGTGTATGAACACCATTCAAATCATTTTGTTGTGAATAATTACCAAATATTTTTGAGTGCTTGAATAGGCATTAGATATATTCAAAGCATATGAAACCCTTGGATCAAAGTCAATTCAAATTAAAGGGTAAAAACGTAATAGTCTTTTAGGGGATTTGTGGTGTATGAACACCTTTCAATCATTTTTTGTTGTTAACTACCAAATATTTTTGGCTCCTTGAATAGGTATTAGATATATTTCAATCATATGAAGCTCTTGGATCAAACTTGTGTCATATCAAAGGGTAAAACCGTCGTAGTCTCTTACGCGATTTGTGGTTTATGAAAACCTTTCAAATATTTTTGTTGTGAATAATTACCAAATATTTTTGAGTCGTTGAATAGGTATTAGATATATTTAAAGCATATGAAGCCCTTGGATCAAACTCCATTCAAATCAAAGGGTAAAACCGTCATAGTCTCTTAGGCGATTTGTGGTGTATGAACACCTTTCAAATCATTTGTTGTGCTTAATTACCTAATGTTTTTGACTCCTTGAATCGGTATTAGATATATTTCAATCATATGAAGCACTTTGAATAAAAATTATTTCAAATCAAAGGGTAAAACCGTCATAGTCTCTTAGGCGATTTGTAGTGTATGAGCACCTTTAAAATCATTTTTTGTGCTTAATTACCAAATATTTTTGACTCCTTGAAGAAGTATTGGATATATTTCAATCATATGAAGCCATGGGATAAATCTTATTTCAAATCAAAGGGTAAAATCGTCGTAGTCTTTTTAGGCGATTTGTGGTGTATGAACACCTTTCAAATAATTTTTTTGTGAATAATTATCAAATATTTTTGAGTCCTTGAATAGGTATTAGATATATTTAAATCATATGAAGCCCTTCGAGCAAACTCAATTCAAATTAAAGGGTAAAATTATCATAGTCTCTTAGGCGATTTGTGGTGTATCAACACCTTTAAAATTATTTTCTTACATAATTACCAAATATTTTTGACTCCTTGAATAGGTATTAGATATATTTCAATCATATGAAGCCCTTAGATCAAACTTATTTCATATCAAAGGGTAAAACCGTCATAGTCTCTTAGGCGATTTATGTTGTATGAAGTACTTTCAAATCATTTTTTTGGGAATAATTACTAAATATTTTTGAGTCCTTGAATAGGTATTAGATATATTTATAGCATACGAAGTCCTTGGATCAAACTCAATTCAAATCAAAGGGTTAAACCGTCATAGTCTCTTCGGGGATTTGTGTTGTATGACCACCTTCCAAATCATTTTTTGTGCTTAATTACCAAATATTTTTGACTCCTTGAATACGTATTAGATATATTCCAATCATATGAAGCCCTTGAATCAAACTTATTTCATATCAAAGGGTAAAACTGTCATAGTCTTTTTGACGATTTGTGGTGTATGAAAACCTTTCAAATCTTTTTGTTCTGAATAATTACCGAATATTTTTGAGTCCTTGAATAGGTATTAGATATATTTAAAGCATATGAAGCCCTTGGAGCAAACTCAATTCAAATTAAAGGGTAAAACCGTCATAGTCTCTTAGGCGATTTTTTGTGTATGAACACCTTCAAATTATTTTGTTGTGAAGAATTACCAAATGTTTTTAGTCCTTCAATAGGTATTAGATATATTTCAATCATATGAAGCCCTTGGATCAAACTTATTTTATAACAAAGGGTAAAACCGTCATAGTCTCTTAGGCGATTTGTGTTGTATGAACAACTTTCAAATCATTTTGTTGTGAATAATCGCCAAATATTTTTGAGTCCTTAAATAGGTATTAGATCTATTTAAAGCATATGAAGCCCTTGGATCAAACTCAATTCAAATCAAAGGGTATAACCGTCATAGTCTCTTAGGTGATTTGTGGTGTATGAACACCTTTCAAATCATTTTGTTGTGAATAATTACCAAATATTTTTGAGTGCTTGAATAGGTATTAGATATATTTAAAGCATATGAAGTCTGATAGGATTTAGTCGTATCACCTAATCACAGATAAACCTACAGTCCTCTAACTGTTGTATTCAATGTAAGCAAGGTCGAATCCACAGGGAGACAGAGTTTCTAAATTAATATTCAATCAATTAGCTACTTCAGATGAAATCAGAGAAGAATTAACTGAACTAAAGATTAAACTAAATAAGACAAATTAAATCGAGGAATTAACTATAGACTAAAAACCTAGGGTATTAGGTCGGTCCACCATGCTTATACCAATCAAATAAGGTCAACTACTATCAAAACCTAAGTCAAGAGTCGGGGGATTAGAGCATGTGTTGAGCTATGGTTAAGACTCAACGTTCATAGTTCAACATACGCCGCATGTTCACTAACGTAATCAGAACTACAGACGTGTCCTAGGCCTCTAGTCGTAAGACGAATCTATGCAAACAACTATTAATCACAAGCTATCAATGAAATTGTACACTGACATTAATTACTCAATAAGAACAAACGACATCACAATCACCCTAATCAAGCCCTAGAAATTGACAGAAATCTAAATCACAATCATGGTATAAACATGGCTTTCCTATCTAACACCCTAGAAAGAGAACTACTCACTCATAATCGAATTAACAACAACAAAACTAATATGAAACCCTAATAATTGCATCATGAATAATTAAATACTTAAGCTAAGCAATTAAGAATAATAAAAGAGATTAGAGTAAAGAAGAATGCCAATTGACAGAAAGAAAGGAACTTTTATTGAAATCGAATAGGTTCAATCACCTTTAATCTAATCTAAAGTTTTTAAACTAGGCTCATAACTATTAGAAATAAACTAGAGTTTAAAGCTGTAAAAAGATGTCTCTAAAATAATGAGGAAAAGGTATTTATAATACCCCCCCTCAAGTCTTATTGAAAACGGAATTAAAAGACAAAAAAAACGCGTCATTATGCAAAGGACCCGATCGGGCCAAATGCCACCAGATCGGGCCCACACACAAATCAGCCCAACTTCGTTCTTGCTTCCAGCGTATCATCAACAGCACTTGTGGGCGAAGTTTTGGCAACCCCCGATCCAGCACCCGATCGGGTCTGTGATCTGGTCTTCAGCAATTTGGCCCAGCAGCGTTCTCCTCATACGCAGCAACAAAATCAGATGTAGGAGCATCCGACCCAATCGGGTCGGGCGGTGTATGCCCGATCGGGTCTGGTGCACTATTGCTCGCCCAATTGGATCGGGCATGGTCGCCCGATCGGGTCCGCGACTTTCATACCCGATGCATAATATCTTCGCCCGATCGGGCCATTTTTGCCCGATCAGAGTACGGAAATCTCCTTTTTGACTCTTTGGCTCTCAATTTTTCACGTTTAGAGGCCTTGGGACCTCCTAAACTACCCATAAAGCTCGTGAGCCATCCTACGTGCCTCGTAACAACTCGTAAAGCCGTGGTTGCTTCCATATAGCTCGAAAATAAGGAGAAAACTCCCTAAAACCTGCAATTCAACACTAAAATACAAAACCACAACTATATACGAAAGTTAGCACAAAATAGCTCCGAAGAGCTCCAATGACGCACAGATTAGCTTGTAAATAAGAGAGAAAACTCTATATAAATACGTGATATCAAACTCCCCCAAGCTAAACCTTTGCTTGTCCTCAATCAAACAGAATATGAACATGGAATAGATTGCCTCACCCCACAGATAAAAATCAATCAGAGCTCAAAACATTTTCAAGACTAAGAATCGTTCAAGCAGGCAAAATTCAAGTTTGGCTAATCAAATCCATCCAACCACCAATCATCCAAGCAATTTGTCAAATTCAAGCATCCACAAGGCATACAAGTCCTGAAAAGGCTCTCACAAGGGTGTCACTCCTCTCTATTTTGTGGCAGGCAAAGAATATGCCCGAACACTCACCGACCCGACCATAAATACCCTTCCCACTCACACTCTCATGTGTTTAAGAAGGTTAAATGACGCTCATCCTAGTCAAGTCGACTCAATTAGCAGAAATACTCTTTAACTTTGACAAACTAACTCGAAATCAATCAAATGAACACTGCAGACACGAGCTCAAGAGGACTTTAGAGGGTTGTAATGGGGCTTAGGTAAGAGGTAGGGGATACTTTTGGGTAATGTGGTGGAAAAACCAAGAAAGGGGGAGCATGAATCATTCAAACAAGGCCTATGATGGCCTACACAACTCCCATCAACACCATAAAACTACGTAAAGTAACCCAACTCTCATGAATCAATGAAAAACTCATAACAAACCCAATTTTCAAGCAATGAAGCGAATATTTCTTTAAGAACCTACGTGAATGAAAGAACTTCGAATTCTTTTGAACTTTTATTTCATTTTTCTTTCATTTTTCTGAACTTCATTCATGCAACTCTAAAATTGCTTTTTCTTTTCTTTTTCTCACTCTCAAACCGCAACAAATACACTTTAAATTCCTCAACAACCAAACTAAACCAAGAAACCAATCTCAAACTCAACCCATACAAAAGCTCCCCCAAGCCAGGCTTGGAAATAATATGAAATGAAGGCCATGGGCTCATAATAAGGGTTTAAGTAACATGAAACAAGTCATTAGGCTCAGCGGGGCTAAGGAGGATAAAAGTATATCAAAAATTCACTCTGAAGCTCAAGAATAAGATAAAAGAACGCCTCTATCACAGCATATGCCACAAGTCATCGAATATCAGACAAGTACGAAGTCAAAGTCAAGATCAATCCACTAAAGAGGAACTAACACACAAGAATAGACTGGATAATAATATAAATCCAATAGGCTACAAAGAGGCCTCACAGTCTAACCAATTCAGGTATGCAGCACAAAGTGGTGTAATATAATCAAATTCGCTCGAAATCATAGCAATCAAACATCAAATCATAGCCTGAAGATCACAAATGCCCAACTATCCAGAAAACAAAGTCAAATAATTTTCAAATAGAGCACAACAAGGGGCACAGGGAGGCAACTAAACCAGTCATGGAACCATATTTTTTATTTTATTTTTTCAGAATTTTTCGAAAGCAGGAAATCTATCCTAGAAAGAAGTAAAAGAGATAGGGAATACAAACAGAACACCTCCCCCAAGCTGAACTTGACAGTGTCCTCAATGCCAAAAGGTGACAAGGACGATGCTAAGAGGAAAAACAATGTTAGTACCCTCACTCTCGCTCACAAAAAGAAGAAAAATAAAAAGAAAAGGAAAAAGGGAAAGAAAAATACGAGTTGCCTCTCGCACAACGCTGGTTTATAAAGGTCCTGCACAACCATAATCCTTCATCTCTCAAATAGGAGGGGCTTGGCAATGAGTGCCACCCTCATCAAACATCTTTCGCCTCCAAATGTTCTTGATAATACCTCCAGACGGTGAGGCAACCTTAGGTGTAGTTGGAACCTTCTCCACACCTACTTCATCCAAAACCTCAGCCTTGCAATAAGATTGTTCAAGCATAGGCGCCTTAACAACATTGGCTAGTTTAAAAATCACTTTATCATCACCAACACTCAGAGTTAAAGACCCAGACTGGACATCAATGACAGCACCAACAGTTACAGAAATGGTCTACCCAAAAATAATAGGAATCTGGGCATCCTCATCCATATCTAACACGACAAAATCAACAGGGATATAGAATTTCCCAACCCTAACAGGAATGTCCTCTAAAACACCTAGAGGGTATTTTATAGAACGATTCGCCATCTGTAAAGTTTTTGTGTGCATTTAAGTGCTCCCATGTTCTGTTTCTTATAAACAGATAATGGCATAACAGAAACAGAAGCACCTAAATCACACAAAGCCTTATCAATAAAAATAGGTCCAAGATGGCAGGGTATGGAAAAACTACCAGGATCTTTTAACTTTGGTGGGGTTTAATTTTGAATAAAAGCACTACACTCTTTAGTAAGAGCGACACGTTCTACCCCACCAAAGTCTCTTTTCTTTGTTATGATGTCTTTCAGAAATTTGGCATAAACAGACACTTGGGTAATTAAATCCGTGAATGGAATCGTTACCTCAAGGTTCTTGACCATAGCCAAGAACTTACCAAACTACTGATCGACCTTTGATTGTTGTATCCTGTGAGGAAAAGGTAGCTTTGGTGTAAAAGGCGTTTCAGAAACCTTCTCCTTTTTCTTCCTTGTCTGTTCAGCTTCTGCAGACAAATCGACTTTAGACGTCGAATTTTTCATTTTTCCTTCCTCTACCACCCTCTTCTTCCCTGCAGTTGGGGTAACCTCATCAACGGGCAATGGAGGATCATCATAAGCAATGCCACTACGAAGAGTAATGGCATTCACATGTTCTCTCTGAATGGGTTGCCGTGGCAATTCCCCCTGCCGCCTCTGAGCATTAGTGCTTGCTAATTGTGCAACCTGAGCCTCGAGAAGTTTGATGTGCTTCTCTTGAGTTCTTTGTGCCTCCTCATTAGATCTTTGCATAGCTAGCATCTTTCGCTCTTGGGCTCTTTGTGCCTCCTCATTTGCCTTTTGCATGCTCAACATCAGCTTCATCACTTCAGATATGGGAGGCTCTTGTGGGTTATTTTTTTGTGGAGGTGGGGTGGGAAAATTTTGTGGAGTTTGGAAATTATAGTGGTTGTGGAAGTTTTGTAGTGGTGGTATTTGGAAATTTTGTAGGGTTTTATGGTACGAGGGTTTAGGATGGTTTTGTGGAGGTGGAGGTTGATGGTTTTGTGGATTTTGGTAATTGTGGAGGTAATTGTGTGGAGGGGGGAGATTTGGTTGTCTCTGTTGGAAGGCGTTTGCCTGCTCCATCTGAAGTTGACTGAACTGACAGTCATGCCCAAAGTGACCCTGAACACCACATACCTCGCAGTAAGATGAGGTAATGGGTGCTACGGCAGACATAGCATTGATACTCAAAGGAGGTGCTGCTGAGGAAGAGGAACTGAAGGTGTTAATCTGCTGACTCAGCTTCGCTATCTGTGAAGTCAATAATGCAATGGCATCTACCTCCAGTACCTTCCTCGTGAGGCTTCAGGAAGTGGAATGATCATTGGCTGCGAGGTTTGATAGAAACTCATAGACTACATCCACTTCCTTACGCAGAAAACTCCTCCTGCAGACGAATCAACAATACTCTTTGTCTGAGGCTGCAGACCGTTGTAGAATGTCTGCGTCAAGAACCATTTGTCCATGTTGTGGTGTGGACACTCTCTCTGAAAACTTCTAAATATAGTCCACGCTTCCCGTAATGTTTCATCAGGCTCTTGGGAAAACGTGGCTAGTTTGTTTCTGATTTCTGCTGTCTTTGTAGGTGGATAATACTCTCTCAGAAACGCAGCAGAAATCTCACTCCATTCAGTTTCCTTCACGCCGTTCAACCATTTCTGGGCTCTTTCTCTCAATGAAAACTCGAACAACATGATTTTGAGTTGATCTGGAGTGACACCGGCATGTTTAACTGTTCGACAAAGCTGTTCAAACCGCTGCAGATGATTTGCCGGGTCTTCAGTAGGATGCCCACCAAACTGATCTTGCTGAACCATGCTGATGAGTCCACGCTTAATTTTGAAATTTGCCGCGGCAATGGTGGGCATAGTAGGTCCAGTGGAGAGACCATCTGAGTTGGGCACCCCATATCACTTTAGTGATTTAGACATGACTGAACTCAAGGTGTCTATTCCAGAGGTGTTCACCTGAACAGACTGCTTTTCTTTCTGATTTTTCTTTCGAATCCGCCTGATTGTCCTAGTAAGATCGGGATCCGCTGGAATGGGGGAACCGTTTCTTTGAGACTTGGGCATACAAAAGAAACAAAAAGAAGCAGTAAAACGTACCTCAATTGGAACAATGAAGTTCCAATGAGGTACAGAGAAGTAGACCAAATAACCAAATAAAAACTTAGAAAACTAGCCCTCTCCGCAACAATGAAGTTCCAATGAGGTACAGGATTTAGTTGTATCACCTAATCAAAGATAAACGTACAGTCCTGTAACTATGGTAGTCAATGGAAGCAGGGTCGAATCCACAGGGAGACAGAGTTTCTAAATTAATATTCAACCAGTTAGCTACTTCAGATTAAATCAGAGAAGAATTAACTGAACTAAAGATTAAACTAAATAAGACAAATTGAATCGAGGAATTAACTATAGAACAAAAAACCTAGGGTATTAGGTCGGTCCACCATGCTTATACCAATCAAATAAGGTCAACTACTATCAAAACCTAAGTCAAGAGTCGGGGGATTAGAGCATGTATTAAGCTATGGTTAAGACTCAACGCTCATAGTTCAACATACGCCGCATGTTCACTAACGTAATCAGAACTACTGACGTGTCCTAGGCCTCTAGTCGTAAGACGGATCTGTGCAAACAACTATTAACCACAAGCAATCAATAAAATTGTACACTGACATTAACTACTCAATAAGAACAAACCACATCACAATCACCCTAATCAAGCCCTAGAAATTGACAGAAATCTAAATCACAATCATGGTATAAACATGGCTTTCCTATCTAACACCCTAGAAAGAGTACTACTCACTCATAATCGAATTAACAACAACAAAACTAATATGAAACCCTAATAATTGCATCATGAATAATTAAATACTTAAGCTAAGCAATTAAGAATAATAAAAGAGATTAGAGTAAAGAAGAAAACCAATTGACAGAAAGAAAGGAACTTTTATTGAAATCGAATAGGTTCAATCACCTTTAATCTAATCTAAAGTGTTTAAACTAGGCTCAGAACTATGAGAAATAAACTAGATTTTAAAGTTGTAAAAAGATGTCTCTAAAATAATGAGGAAAAGGTATTTATAATACCCCCTCAAGCTTAATTTAAAACGGAATTAAAAGACAAAAAAACACGTCATTATGCACAGGACCCGATCGGGCCAAATGCCACCCGATCGGGCCCACAGACAAATCATCCCAACTTCGTTCTTGCTTCCAGCGTATCATCAGCAGCACTTGTGGGCGCAGTTATGGCCAACCCGATTCAGCACCCGATCGGGTCTGTGATCGGGTCTTCAGCAATTTGGCCCAGTAGCGTTCTCTTCATACGCAGCAACAAAATCAGATGTAGGAGCATCCGACCCGGTCGGGTCGGGCGGTGTATGCCTGATCGGGTCTGGTGCACTGTTTTTCGCCCGATTGGATCAGGCATGGGTCGCCCGATCAGGTCCGCGACTTTCATACCCGATGCATAATATCTTCGCCCAATCGGGCCATTTTTGCCCGATCAGAGTACGAAAATCTCCTTTTTGACTCTTTGGCTCTCAATTTTTCACGTTTAGAGGTCTTGGGACCTCCTAAACTACCCATAAAGCTCGTGAGCCATCCTCCGTGCCGCGTAACAACTCGTAAATCCGTGGTTGCTTCCATATAGCTCGGAAATAAGGAGAAAACTCCCTAAAACCTGCAATTCAACACTAAAACACAAAACCACAACTATATACGATAGTTAGCACAAAATAGCTCCGAAGAGCTCCAATGACGCACAGATTAGCTTGTAAATAAGAGAGAAAACTCTATATAAATACGTGATATCAAAGCCCTTGGATCAAACTCAATTCAAATTAAAGGGTAAAAACCGTCATAGTCTCTTAGGGGATTTGTGGTGTATGAACACCTTTCAATCATTTTTTGTGGTTAATTACCAAATATTTTTGACTCCTTGAATAGGTATTAGATATATTTCAATCATATGAAGCCCTTGGATCAAACTTGTGTCATATCAAAGGGTAAAACCGTCATAGTCTCTTAGGCGATTTGTGGTGAATGAACACTTTTGAAATCATTTAGTTGGGAATAATTACCGAATATTTTTGTGTCCTTGAATAGGTATTAGATCTTTTTAAATCATATGAATTCCTTGGATCAAACTCAATTCAAATTTAAGGGTAAAACCGTCATAGTCTGTTCGGGGATTTGTGTTGTATGAACAACTTTCAAATCGTTTTTTGTGCTTAATTCCCAAATATTTTTGACTCCTTGAATATGTATCAGATATATTCCAATCATATGAAGCCCTTGGATCAAACTTACTTCATATCAAAGGGTAAAACCGTCACAGTCTCATAGGTGATTTGTGGTGTATGAAAACCTTTCAAATCTTTTTGTTGTGAATAATTACCAAATATTTTTGTTTACTTTTTAGCTTCATGGAAGCGAATGCTTATTACCACCAAATTCCCCTCACCGAGGAAGACCAGGTGCATATTGCATTCATTACGAGTTCCGGGATTTATTGTTTTGTGGTCATGCCGTTCGGACTTAAGAACGCAGGGGCTACATATCAGAGGCTCGTAAATAAAATGTTCGAGAAGTAGTTAGGGCGTAATGTTGAAGTCTATGTTGACGACATGATTGTAAAAAGCAAGCTAATCGAGGATCATGTCCAAGATCTGCGGGAAATTGAATCCTAAGAAGTGCGTCTTTGGCGTTCGAGGAGGGAAATGCCTAGGGTTCTTAGTGGATGAAAGGGGCATCGAAGCTAACCCTGACAAGATAGAAGCCATCATCAACATGAAGTCTCCTCGAACTGTGAAGGAGGTCCAAACGCTCACAGGGTGTATGGCTGCCCTAGGAAGATTTCTATCAAGATCAGCTGACAAAAGCTTACACTTCTTTAATACATTGAAAAAGTCATGCTTCGAATGGGACTGTGAAGCAGAAAAAGCCTTTCAACAGTTGAAGACCCACTTAGCTTCATTACCGAAGCTTGTCTCACCCTTGCCGGGAGAGACATTATTCGTTTATCTAGCGGTATCTGAAACCGCTCTAAGTGCAGTGCTCGTTGCTGAAAGAGAAAAGCTACAACACCCAGTAAATTTCATTAGTCATGCCTTTCGAGGGGCTGAGAGTAGATACCCCCCGTCGGAGAAAATGATATATGCCCTGGTGATGGCCAGTCGAAAATTGAAGCCTTATTTTGAAGCTTATCCAATCAAAGTACTCACTAGTCAGCCACTAAGAAAGCTCATTGAAAGTAGAAATGGCTCTAGTCGAGTTATTGAATGTGCTAATCAATTGTCAGACTATTGTCTAGAGTTCGAACCAAGAAGAGCAATTAAAGCACAAGCCTTAGCTGATTTCATCGCTGTGTGCCCAACCGAAGTCCAGACCGCCACCCTAACCGGGACATGGCAACTCTATGTTGATGGCTCTTCATCCAAAGCAGGTTCTGGAGCCGGTTTACTAATCATAGACCCACTCGAAAATAAAATGGAATATGCAATAAATTTTGACTTTACTGCCTCAAATAACAAAGCAGAGTACGAAGCCCTTTTGCTGGGATTAAAACTATGCCTCTCGAATGGGGCTAAGGAAATAACGGTCAAGACAGATTCACAGTTGGTCGTGGGTAATGTCAAAGGAGAATTCGAGGCAAAGGAGGACAGTATGAGGATGTACCTAGGCAAAGTAAAAGAACAGCAACAAAAGTTCACCAAGTTCTCAATACAACACATCCCACGGTCCGAGAACCAGCAGTCAGATGCTTTATCTCGAATGGCCAGCTCAGCATCTGGGTTGGAACCTCGAACCATTTCTTGGGAGGTGTTGTATAAACCAAGTATCAACAGCCAACTTCTCATTTGTAGCATAGACCGCTCGAACAATTGGATGCAAAGTATCCGTCTGTACTTCGAAGAAGGAAAATTACCAGAAGATGAAAAAGAAGCAGAAAGAGTGCGACGTCGTGCGAGTTAGTTTTTGTTGCACGACCACCTGCTATACAAAAATTCCTTCACACATCCCCTATTAAGATGTGTGACGCTTGAAGAGGGCCAGCAGGTACTTCGAGAGATACATGAAGGCAGCTGTGGGAGTCATCAGGGGGCTCGAACTATAGCTGGTAAAGCTCTTCGAGCAGGGTACTATTGGCCAACAGTGATGAAGGATGCCAAGGACATGGTAAAAAAATTCCACAACTGTCAAGTGTATGCCCATGTACATCGACAGTCATCCTCTCTTCTCACTACAATGCAATCTGTGCTACCATTCAACCAGTGGGGGATGGACATCCTCGGGCCCTTCCCAGTTGCTTCTGGTGGAAGAAAATTCTTGTTGGTAGCTATCCACTACTTCACCAAGTGGATCGAGGCTGAACCCTTAGCCACCATCACAGATAACAAAGTGCAGGACTTCATCTGGAAAAACATAATCACTCGTTTTGGCATACCCCGAGCACTCATATCAGACAACGGTCGACAATTCAACAGTGTTCCTACCAAAGCTTACTACGCTCGATTTGACATACAAACAAAATTTTCTGCTGTCAGTCGACCGCAAACCAACGGGCAGGCAGAGGCAGCCAACAAAGTCGTCCTCAAAGGGTTAAAGAAGATGTTAGATGGAGTGAAAGGGTCAGGGGTTGAAGACCTACCAGGAATAGTATGGTCAGCTCGAACCACGGTAAAAGAGGCCACTGGACATACCCCTTTTAACTTGGTTTATGGTAGTGAAGCCGTGCTGCCAGTCGAAGTAGATATCCCCTCACCGAGGATAACATTCTTTGACTACGGGCAAAACGAAGAAGAAAAAAGCGTCAATCTCGATCTCCTACCAGAGACAAGAGGAAATGCACTGCTCAAATCAACGGCTCAGAAGGCTAGAATGACCAGGCTGTACAATCGAGGGGTCAAGGAAAGAAAGTTCGAGGTCGGAGACCTAGTCCTTCGAAAGATTGAAGCAACAGGAAAGAAGATGGACCTTGGCAAGCTAAGTCCAAATTGGGAAGGACCATATCGAGTAACGGAGGTTATTCATCCTGGAACATACAGACTCGAGAACATGGATGGTGATCCTTTGTTTCGTCCCTGGAATATCGACAACTTGAGGAAGTTCTACGTTTGAAGCCAACCACAACATCTTAAGGGTCTAATACGACAGCAAGATAGATAGTTCTTGTACTACGTCGACCTCACCGTTCTTGTTAAGTTGTTGTGATAAGCATTGGAATAATTATAATGATCTTGAACTTGTAGACCTTGCTGGTCCAAACAGACTTGTTAAGATTATGAATGAAATATGACCTCACTGGTCTTTCGAATTTGTCATCTATTTAAATTATGTATCATGTTCGAAATTTTTAGCACCTAACAAGTTCAAAACGGATTCATAACCTCACCGGTCCCGAATTTCATTAAGAGATGCGACTCCTCTAAGGAGGGCCTTCGAATTTCTATGGACCCTTCTTTGAGGGTGCTCGAATTTTGTCATATAAAAGAAACAGGAGACCTAGCAGGTCGAAAATAAATGCGAAAAGTATGAAACAAGATGAACAAAAAGTTCTTTTCATTCCATTGGAAGTAAAGATTACAAGCTTTGAAAACATAATAAAAAGAAAGCTAAGTAAGTGAGTTACAAAAAGTTAAATACATAATGCTGTGTTACAAAGTCAAGGGGCCTCTATGTCGATATCCTCCTCCTCAGACGAGGACTCGGATAAAGAAGGCAGCTTCATCCACCTCAGGCTCATCCTCGACAGCTTCAGAAGCAGCCTCAGCGGTATGAACTTCGCTTTCCATGGCAGGAGAGAGGTCGGCAGGGGCTTCATCTTCAACAGCTTCAGCGGCCTCCTCAGGGACAGAGGAGGAAGCTTCACCAGCTCCTCGATTGCCCTTTGCCTTCTCCTTTTCCATATAGGCGTCGAGGGCCTCCTGCTCATACTCGCCATACTTGGCCAAAACCTGTTGGAAGTCCAGTTCCGGAACCAAGTCTTTTAGAGTCTGCTCGAAAAAGCCCTAGATTTCACCTCGAGCAAATTGAAAGCCCTCGACCATCTTCTGGTCAGCAAAGTTCTTACCCTCTTGCGATCGCTTCCAGCGGCAGATGTACTTGTCTCTCTTTTTCTTTAAGTCCTTGACGGACTTATCATATTGCCGCTGCAAGTCATCTCGCTGAGCTTGAACACGATGAAGCAGCTCCTTGTGGCCCCTAAGCTGTCCCTCGAGGTCCGCAACCTCTTTGCGTGAGGCATCGAGCTTATTCTCAGCAGATTTAAGCTGGTTGAACAGCTCGTCTCTGTTGGTCATCAGACTCGTCCTCTCGCTGTTATAAGCCTCGAGGTTGTGGGCATTCAACCTCTTGGCCGCGTCAAGTTCAGCCTCGAGAGAGGAGACCTTTCGAGAAGCCTCCAACAGCTCCTGCTTGCACTTACCAAGCTCCTCTGATGCATAAAACATTTCATAAGCAAGAGCATTCGTTGGTTAAGAACCGAAGAATCAGTTTTGCTTCAAACCTTGTTGGAACCGTACCAACAACCACCACTTTCACTAGCCTTAGAACCACCAAACTAGGCCACCAATGTCAAAGAAGAGCTCTTGGTGCAACCTTGCTTTGTTAAATTAGTAACTAATCTACGTTAGTTAGCTAATTAACTCAAAGACTTGAATTAGGACAAACTGTCCAGTTTTACTCTAAGCGCACAGCTCAAAGAAATGAGTATAACTCTTAATTCATTCAACAAAGTCTAATGAAACTTCTTACATTACAATCCTAACATATAAGGCAGTAACATACCAAAGATTCACGTCATTTGGTGATGTTTTGCTTAGGTAACAAAAGCCATCTTAAAGTATTACAAAAATCTGGCCAGTTTTCAGTACCTAGGTGCAATGATTAGGATATTCTGAGAAACGAAAATATCCTACTGCAAAAAGGAAACTAAGGTAATAAAATAGACATTCTAAGGAAAATATCCTCAAAAATCAGCTCCAAAAGCTTAAGAAAAGCGGCTGCCCAGAACTGATGAAGTGGAGCCCAGAAGGACGCTGGAAGGCTGCGGTTTTGGATACTTCTTCATGAAGCTCTCATTTCCTATTGATTCTTGCCTCCAACTCTTCACATGCTTGTTGGTGATGTATGTAAGCACACAGGTGAGTCATGTATGGTTGCCTTAGCCAAGAATAAAGCTCAAAAACATGCTCAAAACGTTCCCTAAACCAACCGTATAAAATCTGTTCTTCCAAAACAGTTTCACTAAGCTTACTTTAATGACTTAGAACTAATTAATTAAGCTATTTAATCATAATTCAAGCTTGATTACTAATACTTTATGATGTTAAGATGATCATAAGCATTAATCAACAAGGCTTAAAATAGATTAAGAAGGTGTTAAGCTTAATTAACAATTCGAAGTACTTGCTTGTTCGAAATTGGATTAAGTAAGCTAATGAATTGAATCTCCTTCACCTTAATCTCTTCTTGATGACTCTTTGCTAGGAGACTTGGATTGATCATGGATGCTCCTGCATCATTCTCCCCTGGTTTGGAGAAGTCTTCTTGCAACTCGAAATCTTCTTCCAAATATGGAGCTAAGTCACCCACATTGAAGGTGGCCGAAATGTTGCCCATCTCACTTGGTAGTTCTATCTTGTATGCATTGTTATTGATCTTTTCAAGCACCCTAAATGGACCATCACTCCTTGGCATCAGCTTGTTCTTCCTTCTTGATGGAAATCGCTCCTTCCTTAGGTGCAACCATACCAAGTCCCCGGGCTTGTAAATGACCTCCTTTCGATGCTTGTTAGCTCGGACCTTGTAAGCTTCATTAACCTTCTCAATGCGTGCTCTAATCTGTTGGTGAAGCTTTTTCATCTCCTTTGCCTTCTCCTCTGCATCTTTGCTTTGCCTCACTTCAACTGGAATCGGTAGTAAATCAATGGGGCTTAAAGGATTAACCCCATAGTTAACTTCGAATGGAGAGCACTTCGTGGCATATGTAGGTGATCTATTATAAGCAAATTCTGCATGTGCTAGCTTTAGATCCCAATCTTTCTGTGACTTGTTAACTAGAGTCCTGAGGAGAGTAGTAAGTGTCCTGTTTGTCACCTCCGTTTGACCATCAGTTTGTGGATGCGCCGTGGTACTAAAGAGGAGCTTAGTACCTAGGAGCTTCCATAAAGTCTTCCAAAAGAAACTGAGGAACTTAACATCCTTATCAGAAACAATAGTCTTTGGTACACCATGTAATCTAATGATCTCCTTGAAGTACAAATCAGCTACATGAATTGCATCATCCGTCTTGTTGCAAGCAATGAAATGAGCCATCTTTGAGAATCGATCCACCACCACCATAATAGCATCTCTTTGCCTTTGAGTCCTAGGCAAAGCTACAATGAAATCCATACTAACATCTTCCCATGGCTGATTAGGAACTGGAAGTGGAGTATAGAGCCCTTGATGAAAAGAACTCTTGGCCTTTTGACATGTAGAACATCGAGCTAGAACTGAGTGAACATCACCTGCAAGTTTTGGCCAATAAAAGTGTTCCTGCAAAACATCCACAGTTTTGTTAATACCAAAATGCCCTGCTAGGCCTCCTCCATGAACCTCCTTGATGAGCAAATCCCTTAGTGAGCACTTAGGGATACAAAGCTTATTATTTCGGAAGAGAAAACCATCTAGAACCGAAAAAGCTCCATGAGAACCATCCTTGCACGCTTCTATCAATGGTGAAAAATCTGGATCATCATAATAAAGCTCCTTAATATGAGTGAAGCCAAGAACTCGAGCCTCCATTAGAGAAAGCATAGAATGCCTCCTAGATAATGCATCTGCAACCACATTAGAAACTCCAGTTTTGTACTTTAAAACAAAATCAAAAGATTGAAGGAACTCCACCCATTTAGCATGCCGTGAACTGAGCTTATGTTGTCCATTAATGTACTTCAAAGCTTGATGATCTGAATGCAAAACAAACTGAGCTGGCCTAAGATAATGAGTCCAATAAGTAAAGGCACGAATAATAGCATTGAACTCTTTATCAAAGGGTAAAACCGTCATAGTCTCTTAGGCGATTTATGTTGTATGAACGACATTCAAATCATTTTATTGTGAATAATTGCCAAATATTTTTTTAGTCCTTAAATAGGTAATAGATCTATTTAAAGCATATGAAGCCCTTGGATCAAACTCAATTCAAATCAAAGGGTATAACCGTCATACTCACTTAGGCGATTTGTGGTGTATGAACACCTTTCAAATCATTTTGTTGTGAATAATTTCCAAATATTTTTGAGTGCTTGAATAGGTATTAGATATATTTAAAGCATATTTAGCCCTTGGATCAAACTCAATTCAAATTAAAGGGTAAAACCGTCATAGTCTCCTAGGCGATTTGTGGTGTATGAACACATTTCAAATTATTTTATTGTGAATAATTACCAAATATTTCTGATTCCTTGAATAGGTATTAGATATATTTAAATCATATGAAGCCTTTGGAGCAAACTTATTTCATATCAAAGGGTAAAACCGTCATAGTCTCTTAGGCGATTTGTGGTGTATGAACACCTTTCAAATCATTTTTTGTGGTTAATTACCAAATATTTTTGACTCCTTGAACAGGTATTAGATATATTTCAATCATATGATGCCCTTGGATAAATCTTATTTCAAATCAAAGGGTAAAATCGTCATAGTCTCTTAGGCGATTTGTCGTGTATGAACACCATTCAAATCATTTTGTTGTGAATAATTAATAAATATTTTTGAGTCATTGAATAGGTATTAGATATATTTAAGGCATATGAAGCCCTTGGAGCAAACTCAATTAAAATTAAAGGGTAAAACCGTCATATTTTCTTAGGCGATTTGTGGTGTATGAACACCTTCAAATTATTTTGTTAAATAATAACCAAATATTTTTGACTCCTTGAATAGGTATTAGATATATTCCAATCATATGAAGCTCTTAGATCATACTTATTTCATATCAAAGGGTAAAATCATCATAGTCTCTTAGGCGATTTGTGTTGTATGAAGACCTTTCAAATCATTTTGTTATAAATAATTACCAAATATTTTTGAGTCCTTGAATAGGTAATAGATATATTTCATTCATATGAAGCCCCTGGATCAAACTTATTTCACATCAAAGGGTAAAACCGTCATAGTCTGTTAGGCGATTTGTGGTGTTTGAACACCTTCAATATATTTTGTTAAATAATTACCAAATATTTTTGACTCCTTCAATAGATATTAGATATATTTCAATCATATGAAGCCCTTAGATCAAACTTATTTCATATCAAAGGGTAAAACCGTCATAGTCTCTTAGGCGATTTGTAGTGTATGAAGACCTTCAAATTATTTTGTTAAATAATTACCAAATATTTTTGACTCCTTTAATAGGTATTAGATATATTTCAATCATATGAAGCCCTTAGATCAAACTTATTTCATAACAAAGGGTATAACCGTCATACTCTCTTAGGCGATTTGTGGTGTATGAACACCTTCAAATTATTTTGTTAAATAATAACCAAATATTTTTGACTCCTTGAATAGGTATTAGATATATTCCAATCATATGAAGCTCTTAGATCATACTTATTTCATATCAAAGGGTAAAATCGTCATAGTCTCTTAGGCGATTTGTGTTGTATGGAGACCTTTCAAATCATTTTGTTATAAATAATTACCATATATTTTTGAGTCCTTGAATAGGTAATAGATATATTTCATTCATATGAAGCCCTTGGATCAAACTTATTTCATATCAAAGGGTAAAACTGTCATAGTCTATTAGGCGATTTGTGGTGTTTGAACACCTTCAATATATTTTGTTAAATAATTACCAAATTTTTTTGACTCCTTCAATAGATATTAGATATATTTCAATCATATGAAGCCCTTAGATCAAACTTATTTCATATCAAAGGGTAAAACCGTCCTAATCTCTTAGGCGATTTGTAGTGTATGAAGACCTTCAAATTATTTTGTTAAATAATTACCAAATATTTTTGACTCCTTTAATAGGTATTAGATATATTTCAATCATATGAAGCCCTTAGATCAAACTTATTTCATAACAAAGGGTATAACCGTCATACTCTCTTAGGCGATTTATGGTGTATGAACACCTTTCATATCATCTTGTTGTGAACAATTAAAAAATATTTTTGAGTCCTTGTATAGGTATTACATGTATTTAAAGCATATGAAGCCCTTGGAGCAACCTCAATTCAAATTAAAGGGTGAAACCGTCATAGTCTCTTAGGCGATTTGTGGTGTATGAACACCTTCAAATTATTTTATTAAATAATTACAAAATATTTTTGACTCCTTGAATAGGTATAAGATATATTTCTTAGATCAAACTTATTTCATATCAAACGGTAGAACCGTCATATTCTCTTAGGCGATTTGTGTTTTAGGAAGACCTTTCAAATCATTTTGTTGGGAATAATTACCAAATATTTTTGAGTCCTTGAATAGGTATCAGATATATTTAAAGCATATGAAGCCCTTGGATCAAACTCCATTCAAATCAAAGGGTAAAACCGTCATAGTCTCTTAGGCGATTTGTGGTGAATGAACACCTTTCAAATAATTTAGTTTGTAATAATTACCCAATATTTTGAGTCCTTGAATAGGTATTAGATCTTTTTCAATCATATGAAGTACTTGGATCAAACTCAATTCAAATCAAATGCTAAAACCGTCATAGTCTCTTCACGGATTTGTGTTGTATGAACACCTTTCAAATCATTTTATATGCTTAATTACCAAATATTGTTGACTCCTTGAATACTTATTAGATATATTTCAATCATATGAAGCCCTTGTATCAAACTTATTTCATATCAAAGGGTAAAACCGTCATAGTCTCTTAGGCGATTTGTGGTGTATGAACACATTTCAAATTATTTTATTGTGAATAATTACCAAATATTTCTGACTCCTTGAATAGGTGTTAGATATATTTCAATCATATGAAGCCATTGGAGCAAACTTATTTCATATCAAAGGGTAAAACCGTCATAGTCTCTTCGGCGATTTGTGGTGTATGAACACCTTTCAAATCATTTTTTGTGGTTAATTACCAAATATTTTTGACTCCTTGAATCAGTGTTAGATATATTTCAATCATATGAAGCACTTTGATCAAAATTATTTCAAATCAAAGGGTAAAACCGTCATAGTCTCACTAGCGATTTGTGGTGTATGAACACCTTGCAAATTATTTTTTGTACTTAATTACCAAATGTTTTTGACTCCTTGAACAGGTATTAGATATATTTCAATCATATGAAGCCCTTAGATAAAACTTATTTCAAATCAAAGGGTAAAATTGTCATAGTCTCTTAGGCGATTTTGGTGTATGAACACCTTTCAAATCATTTTGTTGTGAATAATTAACAAATATTTTTGTGTCCTTGAATAGGTATGAGATATATTTAAAGCATATGAAGCCCTTGGAGAAAACTTAATTCAAATTAAAGGGTAAAACGGTCATAGTCTCTTAGGCGATTTGTGGTGTATGAACACCTTTTAAATTATTTTGTTGTGAATAATTACCAGATATTTCTAACTCCTTGAATATGTGTTAGATATACTTCAATCATATGAAGCCCTTGGATCAAACTTATTTCATATCAAAGGGTAAAACCGTCATAGTCTCTTAGGCGATTTGTGGTGTATGAACACATTTCAAATTATTTTATTGTGAATAATTACCAAATATTTCTGATTCCTTGAATAGGTATTAGATATATTTAAATCATATGAAGCCTTTGGAGCAAACTTATTTCATATCAAAGGGTAAAACCGTGATAGTCTCTTATGCGATTTGTGGTGTATGAACACCTTTCAAATCATTTTTTGTGTTAAATTACCAAATATTTTTGAATCCTTAATACTTATTAGATATATTACAATCACATGAAGTCCTTGGATCAAAGTTATTTCATATCAAAGGGTAAAACCGTCATATTTTCTTAGGCGATTTGTGGTGTATGAAAACCTTTCAAATCATTTTGTTGTGAATAATTACCAAATTTTTTTGAGCCCTTGAATAGGTATTAGATATCTTTAAAGCATGTGAAGCCCTTGGATCAAACTCCATTCAAATCAAAGGGTAAAACCGTCATAGTCACATAGGCAATTTGTGGTGTATGAACACCTTTCAAATCATTTGTTGTGCTTAATTACCAAATGTTTTTGACTCCTTGAATAGGTATTAGATACATTTAAATCATATGAAGCCCTTGGATGAAACGTATTTCAAATCAAAATTTAATGTCGTCATAGTCTCTTAGGCGATTTATGGTGTATGAACACCTTTCAAATCATTTTGTTGTGAATACCTAACTAATATTTTTGAGTCCTTGAATAGGTATTAGATATATTTAAAGCATATGAAGCCCTTGGATCAAACTCAAATCAAATTAAATGGTAAAACCGTCATAGTCTCTTAGGCGATTTGTGGTGTATGAACACCTTTCAAATTATTTTGTTGTGAATAATTATTTAATATTTCTGACTCCTTGAATAGGTATTAGATATATTTCAATCATATGAGGCCCTTGCAAAAAAACTTATTTCATATCAAAGGGTAAAACCGTCATAGTCTCATAGGCGATTTGTGGTGTATGAACACCTTTAAAATTATTTTTTTGTTGTTACTTACCATATATTTTTTACTTGTTGAATTGATATTAGATATATTTCAATCATATGAAGCCCTTGGATCAAACTTATTTCATATCAAAGGGTAAAACCGTCATAGTCTCTTAGGCGATTTGTGGTGAATGAACACCTTTCAAGTAATTTTGTTGGGAATAATTACCAAATATTTTTGAGTCCTTGAATTGGTATTAGCTCTTTTTAAATCATATGAAGTCCTTGGATCAAACTCAATTCAAATCCAAGGGTAAAACCGTCATAGTCTCTTAGGGGATTTGTGTTGTATGAACACCTTGCAAATCATTATTTGTGCTTAATTACCAAATATCATTGACTCCTTGAATACGTATTAGATATATTCCAATCATATGAAGCCCTTGGATCAAACTTATTTCATATCAAAGGGTAAAACCGTCATAGTCTCGTAGGCGATTTGTGGTGTATGAACACCTTTTATATGATTTTGATGTCAATAATTGCCAAATATTTTTTTTATTTCTTAAATAGGTATTAGTTCTATTTAAAGCATATGAAGCCCTTGGATCAATCTTATTTCATATCAAAGGGTAAAACCGTCATAGTCTCTTAGGCGATTTGTGGTGTATGAACACCTTTCGAATCATTTTGTTGTGAATAATTAACAATTATTTTTGAGTCCTTGAATAGGTATTAGATATATTTAAAGCATATGAAGCCCTTGGATCTAACACAATTCAAGTTAAATGGTAAACCAGTCATAGTCTCTTATGCGATTTGTGGTGTATGAACACCTTTCAAATCATTTTTTGTGGTTAATTACCTAATATTTTTGAATCCTTAATACGTATTAGATATATTCCAATCACATGAAGCCCTTGGATCAAACTTATTTCATATCAAAGGGTAAAACCGTCATATTTTCTTAGGCGATTTGTGGTGTATGAAAACCTTTCAAATCATTTTGTTGTGAATAATTACCAAATTTTTTTGAGCCCTTGAATAGGTATTAGATATATTAAAAGTATGTGAAGCCCTTGGATCAAACTCCATCAAATCAAAGGGTAAAACCGTCATAGTCTCTTAGGCAATTTGTAGTGTATGAACACCTTTCAAATCATTTGTTGTGCTTAATTACCAAATATTTTTGACTCCTTGAATCAGTATTAGATATATTTCAATCATATAAAGCCCTTGGATACAACGTTTTTCAAATCAAAGTTTAAAATCGTCATAGTCTCTTAGGCGATTTGTGGTGTATGAACACCTTCCAAATCATTTTGTTGTGAATAACTAACAAATATTTTTGAGGCCTTGAATAGGTATTAGATATGTTTAAAGCATATGAAGCCCTTGGAGCAAACTCAATTAAAATTAAAGGGGAAAACCGTCATAGTCTCTTAGGCGATTTGTGGTGTATGAACACCTTTCAAATTATTTTGTTGTGTAAAATTACCAAATATTTCTGACTCCTTTAATAGGTATTAGATATATTTCAATCATATGAGGCCCATGGATCAAACTTATTTCAAATCAAAGGTAAAACCGTTATAGTCTCATAGGGGATTTGTGGTGTATGAACACCTTGAAAATCATTTTTTGTTGTTACTTACCATATATTTTTGAATTTTTGAATTGGTATTAGATATATTTCAATCATATGAAGCCCTTGGATCAAACTTATTTCACATCAAAGGGTAAAACCGTCATAGTCTCTAAGGCGATTTGTGGTGAATGAACACCTTTCAAGTAATTTTGTTGGGAATAATTACCAAATATTTTTGAGTCCTTGAATTGGTATTAGCTCTTTTTAAATCATATGAAGTCCTTGGATCAAACTCAATTCAAATCAAAGGGTAAAACCGTCATAGTCTCTTAGAGGATTTATGTTGTATGAACACCTTGCAAATCATTTTTTGTGTTTAATTACCAAATATTTTTGACTCCTTGAACAGGTATTAGATATTTTTCAATCATATGAAGCCCTTGGATAAAAATTATTTTAAATCAAAGGGTAAAATCGTCCTAGTCTCTTAGGCGATTTTTGGTGTATGAACACCTTTCAAATCATTTTTTTGTGAATAATTAACAAATATTTTTGAGTCCTTGAATAGGTATTAGATATATTTAAAGCATATGAAGGCCTTGGAGCACATTGAATTCAAATTAAAGGGTAAAACCGTCATAGTCTCTTAGGCGATTTGTGGTGTATGAACACCTTTTAAATTATTTTGTTGTGAATAATTACTAAATATTTCTGACTCCTTGAATATGTATTAGATATATTTCAATCATATGAAGCCCTTGGATCAAACTTATTTCATATCAAAGGGTAAAACCGTGATAGTCTCTTAGGCGATTTGTGGTGTATGAACACCTTTCAAATCATATTTTGTGGTTAATTACCAAATATTTTTGACTCCTTAATACGTATTAGATATATTCCGATCTTATGAAGCCTTTGGATCAAACTTATGTCATATCAAAGGGTAAAACCGTCATAGTCTCTTAGGCGATTTGTGGTGTATGAAAACCCTTCCAATAATTTTGTTGTTAATAATTACCAAATATTTTTTTGCCCTTGAATAGGTATTAGATATATTTAAAGTATATGAAGCCTTTGGATAAAGCACCATTCAAATCAAAGGGTAAAACCGTCATAGTCTCTTAGGCAATTTGTGGTGTATGAATACCTTTCAAATCATTTGTTTTGCTTAATTACAAAATATTTTTAACTCCTTGAATCGGTATTAGATATATTTCAATCATATGAAGTACTTTGATCAAAATTATTTCAAATCAAATGGTAAAACCGTCATAGTCTCTCAGGCAATTTGTGGTGTATGAACAACTTTCAAATAATTTTTTGTGCTTAATTACCAAATATTTTTGAATCCTTTAACAGGTATTAGATATATTTCAATCATATGAAGCCCTTGGATAAAACTTTTTTCAAATCAAAGGGTAAAATAGTCATAGTCTCTTAGGCGATTTTTGGTGTATGAACACCTTTCAAATCATTTTTTTGTGAATATTTAACAAATATTTTTGAGTCCTTGAATAGGTATTAGATATATTTAAAGCATATGAAGCCCTTGGATGAAACTCAATTCAAATAAAAGGGTAAAACCGTCATATTCTCTTAGGCGATTTGTGGTGAATGAACACCTTGCAAATTATTTTGTTGTGAATAATTACCAAATATTTCTGACTCCTTGAATAGGTATAAGATATATTTCAATCATATGAAGTCCTTGGATCAAACTCAATTCAAATAAAAGGGTAAACCGTCATAGTTTGTTAGGGGATTTGTGTTGTATGAACACCTTATAAATGATTTTTTGTACTTAATTACCAAATATTTTTGAATCCTTGAATACGTATTTGATATATTCAACTCATATGAAGCCCTTGGATCAAAATTATTTTATATCAAAGGGTAAAACCATCATAGTCTCTTAGGCGATTTGTGGTGTATGAACACCTTTCAAATCATTTTTTGTGGTTAATTACCAAATATTTTTGACTCCTTAATACGTATTAGATATATTCCAATCATATGAAGCCCTTGGATCAAACTTATTTCATATCAAAGGGTAAAACTGTTATATTCTCTTAGGCGATTTGTGGTGTGTGAAAACCATTCCAATCATTTTGTTTTGAATAGTTACCAAATATTTTTTAGCCCTTGATTAGGTATTAGATATATTTAAAGTATATGAAGCCCTTGGATAAAACTCCATTCAAATCAAAGGGTAAAACCGTCATAGTCTCTTTGGCAATTTGTGGTGTATGAACACCTTTCAAATCATTTGTTGTGCTTAATTACCAAATATTTTAGACTCCTTGAATCGGTATTAGATATATTTCAATCATATGAAGCCCTTGGAAAAAACTTATTTCAAATCAAAGGGTAAAATCGTTATATTCTCTTAAGCGATTTGTGGTGTATGAACACCTTATATATCATTTTTTGTGCTTAATTACCAGACATTTTTGACTCCTTGAATACGTATTTCATATATTCCACTCATGTGAAGCCCTTGGATCAAACGTATTTTATATCAAAGGGTAAAATCGTCATAGTCTCTTAGGCGATTTGTGGTGTATGAACACCTTTCAAATCATTTTTTGTGGTTAATTACCAAATATTTTTGACTCCTTAATACGTATTAGATATATTCCAATCATATGAAGGCCTTGGATCAAACGTATTTCATATCAAAGTATAAAACCGTCATAGTCTCTTCGGCGATTTGTGGTGCATCAAAACCTTTCAAATCATATTGTTATGAATAATTACCAAATATTTTTTATCCCTTGAATAGGTATTAGATATATTTAAAGTATATGAAGCCCTTGGATCAAACTCCATTCAAATCATAGCGTAAAACCGTCATAGTCTCTTAGGCAATTTATGGTGTATGAACACCTTTGAAATCATTTGTTGTGCTTAATTAGCAAATTTTTTTGACTCCTTGAATCAATATTAGATATATTTTAATCATATGAAGCACTTTGATCAAAATTATTTCAAATCAAGGGGTAAAATTGTCATAGTCTCTCAGGCGATTTGTGGTATATGAACACCTTTCAAATAATTTTTTGTGCTTAATTACCAAATATTTTTGACTCCTTGAACAGGTATTAGGTATATTTCAATCATATGAAGCCCTTGGAAAAAAATTATTTCAAATCAAAGGGTAAAATCGTCATAGTCTCTTAGGCGATTTGTGGTGTATGAACACCTTTCAAATCATTTTGTTGTGAATAATTAACAAATATTTTTGAGTCCTTGAATGGGTATTAGATATATTTAAAGTATATGAAGCCCTTGGATGAAACTAAATTCAAATTAAAGGGTAAAACAGTCATATTCTCTTAGGCGATTTGTGGTGAATGAACGCCTTGCAAATAATTTTGTTGTGAATAATTACCAAATATTTCTGATTCCTTGAATAAGTATTAGATATATTTCAAGCATATGAAGCCCTTGGATCAAACTTATTTCATATCGAAGGGTAAAATCGTCATAGTCTCTTAGGGGATTTGTGGTGTATGAACACCTTTCAAATCATTTTTTGTGGTTAATTACCATATCTTTTTGAATGGGTATTAGATATATTTCAATCGTATGAAGCCCTTGGATCAAACTTATTTCACATCAAAGGGTAAAATCGTCATAGTCTCTTAGGCGATTTGTGGTGAATGAAAACCTTTCAAATCATTTTGTTCAGAAAAATTACAAAATATTTTTGAGTCCTTGAATTGGTATTAGATCTTTTTAAATCATATGAAGCCCTTGGATCAAAGTCAATTCAAATTAAAGGGTAAAACCGTCATAGTGTCTTAGGTGATTTGTGTTGTATGAACACCTTATAAATCATTTTTTGTGCTTAATTACCAAATATTTTTGACTCCTCGAATACGTATCAGATATATTCCACTCATATGAAGCCCTTGGATCAAACTTATTTCATATAAAAAAGTAAAGCCGTTATAGTCTCCTAGGCGATTTGTGGCGTATGAAAACCTTTAAAATCATTTTGTTGTGAATAATTACCAAATATTTTTGAGCCCTTGAATAGGTTTTAGATATATTTAAAGTATATGAAGCCCTTTGATCAAACTCCATTCAAATCAAAGGGTAAAACCGTCATAGTCTCTTAGGCAATTTGTGGTGTATGAACACCTTTCAAATCATTTTGTTGTGAATAATTAACAAATATTTTTGATTCCTTGAATAGGTATTAGATATATTTCAATCATATGAAGCCCTTGGATCAAACTTATTTCATATCAAAGGGTAAAACCGTCATAGTCTCTTAGGCGATTTGTGGTGTATGAACATCTTACAAATCATTTTTTGTGCTTAATTACCAAATAGTTTTGACTCCTTGAATACGTAATAGATATATTCCACTTATATGAAGCCGTTGGATCAAATTTATTTCATATCGAAAGGTAAAACTGTCATAGTCTCTTAGGCGATTTGTGGCGTATGAACACCTTTCAAATCATTTTGTTGTGAATAATTGCCAAATGTTTTTTTAGTCCTTAAATAGGTATTAGATCTATTTAAAGCATATGAAGCCCTTGGATCAAACTTATTTCATATCAAAGGGTAAAACCGTCATAGTCTCTTAGGCGATTTGTGGTGTATGAACACCTTTCAAATCATTTTGTTTTTAATAATTGCCAAATGTTTTTTAGTCCTTAAATAGGTATTAGATCTATTTAAAGCATATGAGGCCCTTGGATCAAACTTATTTAATATCAAAGGGTAAAACCGTTATAGTCTCGTTGGCGATTTGTGGTGTATGAACTCCTTTCAAATAATTTTTTGTGGTTAATTACCAAATATTTCTAGACTCCTTGAATAGGTATTAGATATATTTTAATCATATGAAGCCCTTGGATCAAACTTATTTCATATCAAAGGGTAAAACCGTCATAGTCACTTAGGGGATTTGTGTTGTATGAACACCTTTCAAATTATTTTTTGTGCTTAATTACATTTTTTTTTGAATCCTTCAATACCTATTAGATATATTCCAATCATATGAAGCCCTTGCATCTAACTTATTTCATTTCAAAGGGTAAAACCGTCATAGTCTCTTAGGCGATTTGTGGTGTATGATCACCTTTTAAATCATTTTGTTGTGAATAATTGCCAAAAAAAATTTTAGTCCTTAAATAGGTATTAGATCTATTTAAAGCATATGAAAAACTTGGGTCAAACTTATTTCATATCATAGGGTAAAACCGTCAGAGTCTCTTAGGCGAATTGTGGTGTATGAACACCTTTCAAATCATTTTTTGTGCTTAATTACCAAAATTTTTGACTCCTTAATATGTATTAGATATATTCCAATCATATGAAGCCCTTGGATCACACTCCTTTCAAATCAAAGGGTAAAACCGTCATAGTCTCTTAGGCAATTTGTGGTCTATGAACACCTTTCAAATCATTTGTTGTGCTTAATACCAAATGTTTTTGACTCCTTGAATCGGTATTAGATATATTCAATCATATAAAGCACTTTGATCAAAATTATTTCAAATCAAAGGGTAAAACCGTCATAGTCTCTCAGGCGATTTGTGGTGAATGAACACCTTTCAAATCAGTTTTTATGCTTAATTACCAAATATTTTTGACTCCTTGAACATGTATTAGATATATTTCAATCATATGAAGGCCTTGGATAAAACTTATTTCAAATCAAAGGGTAAAATCATCATAGTCTCTTAGGCGATTTGTGGTGTATGAACACCTTTTGAATTATTTTTTTGTGAATAATTACCAAATATTTATGACTCGTTGAATAGCTATTAGATATATTTTAATCATATGAAGCCCTTGTATCAAACTTATTTCATATCAAAGGGTAAAACCGTTATAGTTTCTTAGGGGATTTATGTTGTATGAACACCTTTCAAATCATTTTTTGTGCTTAATTACCAAATATTTTTGACTCCTTGAATACGTATTAGATATATTCCAATCATATGAAGCCCTTGGATCAAAATTATTTCATATCAAAGGGTAAAACTGTCATAGTCTCTTAGGCGATTTGTTGTGTATGATCACCTTTCAAATCATTTTGTTGTGAATAATTGCAAAAAAAAAATTTAGTCCTTAAATTGGTATTAGATCTTTTTAAAGCATATGAACCCCTTGGATCAAACTTATTTAATATCAAGGGGTAAAACCATCATAGTCTCTTAGGCGTTTTGTGGTGTATGAACACCTTTCAAAACATTTTTTGTGGTTAATTACCAAATATTTTTGAATCCTTAATACGTATTAGATATATTCATATCACATGAAGCCCTTGGATCAACCTTATTTCATATCAAAGGGTAAAACCGTTATAGTCTCTTAGGCAATTTGTGGTGTATGCACGCCTTTCAAATCATTTATTGTGCTTAATTACCAAAATGTTTTTGACTCCTTGAATCGATATTATATATATTTCAATCACATGAAGCCCTTGGATAAAACTTCTTTCAAATCAAAGTGTAAAATCGTCATAGTCTCTTAGGCGATTTGTGGTGTATGAACACCTTTCAAATCATTTTGTTGTGAATAATTAACAAATATTTTTGAGTCCTTGAATTGGTATTAGATATATTTAAAGCATATGAAGCCCTTGGATCAAACTCAATTAAAATTAAATGGTAAAACCGTCATAGTCTCTTAGGCGATTTGTGGTGTATGAACACCTTTCAGATCATTTTATGTGGTTAATTACCAAATATTTTTGAACCCTTAATACGTATTAGATATATTCCAATCACATGAAGCCCTAGGATCAAACTTATTTCATATCAAAGGGTAAAACCGTCATATTTTCTTAGGCGATTTGTGGTGTATGAAAACTTTTTAAATCATTTTATTGTGAATAATTACCAAATATTTTTGAGCCCTTGAATAGGTATTAGATATATTTAAAGCATGTGAAGCTCTTGCATCAAACTTCATTCAAATCAAAGGGTAAACCCGTCATAGTCTCTTAGGCAATTTGTGGTGTATGAATACCTTTCAAATCATTTGTTGCGCTTAATTACCAAATGTTTTTGACTCCTTGAATCGGTATTAGATATATTTCAATCATATGAAGCCCTTGGAAAAAACATATTTCAAATCAAAGTGTAAAATCGTCATAGTCTCTTAGGCGATTTGTGGTGTATGAACACCTTTCAAATCATTTTGTTGTGAATAACTAAAAAATATTTTTGAGTCCTTGAATAGGTATTAGATATATTTAAAGCATATGAAGCCCTTGGATCAAACTCAATTCACATTAAATGGTAAAACCGTCATAGTCTCTTAAGCGATTTGTGGTGTATGAACACCTTTCAAATCATTTTGTTGTGAATAATTACCAAATATTTTGATTCCTTGAATAGGTATTAGATATATTTAAAGCATATGAAGCCCTTGGATCAAACTCAATTCAAATTAAAGGGTAAAACCGTCATAGTCTGTTAGGCGATTTGTGGTGTATGAACAGCTTTCAAATTATTTTATTGTGAATAATTACCAAATATTTCTGACTCCTTGAATAGGTATTAGATATATTTTAATCATATGAAGCCCTTGGATCAAACTTATTTCATATCAAAGGGTAAAACCGTTATAGTCTCTTAGGGGATTTGTGGTGTAGTAACACCTTTTAAATTATATTTTGTGGTTAATTACCATATATTTTTGACTTTTTGAATAGGTATTAGATATATTTCAATCATATGAAGCCCTTGGATAAACTTATTTCATATCAAAGGGTAAAACCATCATAGTCTATTAGGCGATTTGTGAGTATGAACACCTTTCAAATCATTTTGTTGTGAATAATTGCCAAATATTTTTTAGTCCATAAATAGGTATTAGATCTATTTAAAGCATATGAAGCCCTAGGATCAAACTTATTTCATATCATATGGTAAAACCGTCAAAGTCTCTTAGGCGAATTGTGGTGTATGAACATCTTTCAAATCATTTTTTGTGGTTAATTACCAAATATTTTTGACTCCTTAATACGTATTAGATATATTCCAATCATATGAAGCCCTTGGATCAAACTTATTTCATATCAAAGGGTAAAACCGTCATAGTCTCTTTGGAAATTTGTGGTGTATGAAAACCTTTCAAATCATTTTGTTGTGAAAAATTACCAAATATTTTTGAGCCCTTGAATATGTATTAGATATATTTAAAGTATGTGAAACCCTTGGATCAAACTCCATTCAAATCAAAGGGTAAAACCGTCATAGTCTCTTAGGCAATTTGTGGTGTATGAACACCTTTCAAATCATTTTTTGTGCTTAATTACCAAATGTTTTTGACTCCTTGAATCGGTATTAGATATATTTCAATCATATAAAGCACTTTGATCAAACTTATTTCAAATGAAAGGGTAAAACCGTCATAGTCTCTTAGGCGATTTGTGGTGTATGAACAGCTTTCAAATTATTTTGTTGTGAATAATTACCAAATATTTCTGACTCCTTGAATAGGTATTAGATATATTTTAATCATATGAAGCCCTTGGATCAAACTTATTTCATATCAAAGGGTAAAACCGTCATAGTCTCTTAGGGGATTTGTTGTGTATGAACACCTTTTAAATTATATTTTGTGGTTAATTACCATATATTTTTGACTTTTTGAATAGGTATTAGATATATTTCAATCAAATGAAGCCCTTGGATCAAACTTATTTTATATCAAAGGTTAAAACCGTCATAGTCTCTTAAGCGATTTGTGAGTATGAACACCTTTCAAATCATTTTGTTGTGAATAATAGCCAAATATTTTTTTAGACAATAAATAGTTATTAGATCTATTTAAAGCATATGAAGCCCTTGGATCAAAATTATTTCATATCATAGGGTAAAACCGTCATAGTCTCTTAGGCGATTTGTGGTGTATGAACACCTTTTAAATTATTTTTTTGTGAATAATTACAAAATATTTCTGTTTCCTTCAATAGGTATTAGATATATTTTAATCATATAAAGCCCTTGTATCAAACTTATTTCATATCAAAGGGTAAAATCGTTATAGTCTCTTAGGGGATTTGTGTTGCATGAACACCTTTCAAATCATTTTTTGTTCTTAATTACCAAATATTTTTTACTCCTTGAATACGTATTAGATATATTCCAATCATATTTATCCCTTGGATCAAAATTATTTCATATCAAAGGCTAAAGCCGTCATAGTCTCATAGGCGATTTGTGGTGTATGATCACCTCTCAAATCATTTTGTTGTGAATAATTGCCAAAAAAAATTTGAGTCCTTAAATTAGTATTAGATCTTTATAAAGAATATGAAGCCCTTGGATCAAACTTATTTCATATCAAAGGGTAAAACCATCATAGTCTCTTAGGCGATTTGTGGTGTATGAACACCTTTCAAAACATTTTTTGTGGTTAATTACCAAATATTTTTGAATCCTTAATACGGTATTAGATATATTCATATCACATGAAGCCCTTGGATCATACTTATATCATATCAAAGGGTAAAACCGTCATAGTCTCTTAGGCAATTTGTGGTGTATGAACACCTTTCAAATCATTTGTTGTGCTTAATTACCAAATCTTTTTGACTCCTTGAATCGATATTAGATATATTTCAATCATATGAAGCCCTTGGATAAAACTTCTTTCAAATCAAAGTGTAAAATCGTCATAGACTCTTAGGCGATTTGTGGTGTATGAACACCTTTCAAATCATTTTTTTTTTTTTATTAAAAAAAAATTTTTTTTTCTTTTATTGGTATTTAAAATAATTAAAATAAAATAAACCCCTGGTTGAAAAAAAAATCAAAAAAAAGGGAAAAACAGTCATATTCTCTTAGGCGATTTGTGGTGAATGAACGCCTTGCAAATAATTTTGTTGTGAATAATTACCAACTATTTCTGATTCCTTGAATAAGTATTAGATATATTTCAAGCATATGAAGCCCTTGGATCAAACTTATTTCATATCGAAGGGTAAAATCGTCATAGTCTCTTAGGGGATTTGTGGTGTATGAACACCTTTCAAATCATTTTTTGTGGTTAATTACCAATATTTTGACTTTTTGAATGGGTATTAGATATATTTCAATCGTATGAAGCCCTTGGATCAAACTTATTTCACATCAAAGGGTAAAACCGTCATAGTCTCTTAGGCGATTTGTGGTGAATGAAAACCTTTCAAATCATTTTGTTCAGAAAAATTACAAAATATTTTTGAGTCCTTGAATTGGTATTAGATCTTTTTAAATCATATGAAGCCCTTGGATCAAAGTCAATTCAAATTAAAGGGTAAAACCGTCATAGTGTCTTAGGTGATTTGTGTTGTATGAACACCTTATAAATCATTTTTTGTGCTTAATTACCAAATATTTTTGACTCCTCGAATACGTATCAGATATATTCCACTCATATGAAGCCCTTGGATCAAACTTATTTCATATAAAAGGGTAAAGCCGTTATAGTCTCTTAGGCGATTTGTGGCGTATGAAAACCTTTCAAATCATTTTGTTGTGAATAATTACCAAATATTTTTGAGCCCTTGAATAGGTTTTAGATATATTTAAAGTATATGAAGCCCTTTGATCAAACTCCATTCAAATCAAAGGGTAAAACCGTCATAGTCTCTTAGGCAATTTGTGGTGTATGAACACCTTTCAAATCATTTTGTTGTGAATAATTAACAAATATTTTTGATTCCTTGAATAGGTATTAGATATATTTCAATCATATGAAGCCCTTGGATCAAACTTATTTCATATCAAAGGGTAAAACCGTCATAGTCTCTTAGGCGATTTGTGGTGTATGAACATCTTACAAATCATTTTTTGTGCTTAATTACCAAATAGTTTTGACTCCTTGAATACGTAATAGATATATTCCACTTATATGAAGCCGTTGGATCAAATTTATTTCATATCGAAAGGTAAAACTGTCATAGTCTCTTAGGCGATTTGTGGCGTATGAACACCTTTCAAATCATTTTGTTGTGAATAATTGCCAAATGTTTTTTTAGTCCTTAAATAGGTATTAGATCTATTTAAAGCATATGAAGCCCTTGGATCAAACTTATTTCATATCAAAGGGTAAAACCGTCATAGTCTCTTAGGCGATTTGTGGTGTATGAACACCTTTTAAATCATTTTGTTTTTAATAATTGCCAAATGTTTTTTAGTCCTTAAATAGGTATTAGATCTATTTAAAGCATATGAGGCCCTTGGATCAAACTTATTTCAATATCAAAGGGTAAAACCGTTATAGTCTCGTTGGCGATTTGTGGTGTATGAACTCCTTTCAAATAATTTTTTGTGGTTAATTACCAAATATTTCTTACCTCCTTGAATAGGTATTAGATATATTTTAATCATATGAAGCCCTTGGATCAAACTTATTTCATATCAAAGGGTAAAACCGTCATAGTCTCTTAGGGGATTTGTGTTGTATGAACACCTTTCAAATTATTTTTTGTGCTTAATTACCAAATTTTTTTGAATCCTTCAATACCTATTAGATATATTCCAATCATATGAAGCCCTTGCATCTAACTTATTTCATTTCAAAGGGTAAAACCGTCATAGTCTCTTAGGCGATTTGTGGTGTATGATCACCTTTTAAATCATTTTGTTGTGAATAATTGCCAAAAAAACTTTTAGTCCTTAAATAGGTATTAGATCTATTTAAAGCATATGAAGCCCTTGGGTCAAACTTATTTCATATCATAGGGTAAAACCGTCAGAGTCTCTTAGGCGAATTGTGGTGTATGAACACCTTTCAAATCATTTTTTGTGCTTAATTATCAAAATTTTTGACTCCTTAATACGTATTAGATATATTCCAATCATATGAAGCCCTTAGATCACACTTCTTTCAAATCAAAGGGTAAAACCGTCATAGTCTCTTAGGCAATTTGTGGTCTATGAACACCTTTCAAATCATTTGTTGTGCTTAATACCAAATGTTTTTGACTCCTTGAATCGGTATTAGATATATTCAATCATATAAAGCACTTTGATCAAAATTATTTCAAATCAAAGGGTAAAACCGTCATAGTCTCTCAGGCGATTTGTGGTGAATGAACACCTTTCAAATCAGTTTTTATGCTTAATTACCAAATATTTTTGACTCCTTGAACATGTATTAGATATATTTTAATCATATGAAGGCCTTGGATAAAACTTATTTCAAATCAAAGGGTAAAATCATCATAGTCTCTTAGGCGATTTGTGGTGTATGAACACCTTTTAAATTATTTTTTTGTGAATAATTACCAAATATTTATGACTCCTTGAATAGATATTAGATATATTTTAATCATATGAAGCCCTTCTATCAAACTTATTTCATATCAAAGGGTAGAACCGTTATAGTCTCTTAGGGGATTTATGTTGTATGAACACCTTTCAAATCATTTTTTGTGCTTAATTACCAAATATTTTTGACTCCTTGAATACGTATTAGATATATTCCAATCATATGAAGCCCTTGGATCAAAATTATTTCATATCAAAGGGTAAAACTGTCATAGTCTCTTAGGCGATTTGTGGTGTATGATCACCTTTCAAATCATTTTGTTGTGAATAATTGCAAAAAAAAAATTTAGTCCTTAAATTGGTATTAGATCTTTTTAAAGCATATGAACCCCTTGGATCAAACTTATTTAATATCAAAGGGTAAAACCATCATAGTCTCTTAGGCGTTTTGTGGTGTATGAACACCTTTCAAAACATTTTTTTGTGGTTAATTACCAAATATTTTTGAATCCTTAAATACGTATTAGATATATTCAAATTACATGAAGCCCTTGGATCAACCTTATTTCATATCAAAGGGTAAAACCGTTATAGTCTCTTAGGCAATTTGTGGTGTATGCACGCCTTTCAAATCATTTATTGTGCTTAATTACCAAATGTTTTTGACTCCTTGAATCGATATTATATATATTTCAATCACATGAAGCCCTTGGATAAAACTTCTTTCAAATCAAAGTGTAAAATCGTCATAGTCTCTTAGGCGATTTGTGGTGTATGAACACCTTTCAAATCATTTTGTTATGAATAATTAACAAATATTTTTGAGTCCTTGAATTGGTATTAGATATATTTAAAGCATATGAAGCCCTTGGATCAAACTCAATTAAAATTAAATGGTAAAACCGTCATAGTCTCTTAGGCGATTTGTGGTGTATGAACACCTTTCAGATCATTTTATGTGGTTAATTACCAAATATTTTTGAACCCTTAATACGTATTAGATATATTCCAATCACATGAAGCCCTTGGATCAAACTTATTTCATATCAAAGGGTAAAACCGTCATATTTTCTTAGGCGATTTGTGGTGTATGAAAACCTTTTAAATCATTTTATTGTGAATAATTACCAAATATTTTTGAGCCCTTGAATAGGTATTAGATATATTTAAAGCATGTGAAGCCCTTGCATCAAACTTCATTCAAATCAAAGGGTAAACCCGTCATAGTCTCTTAGGCAATTTGTGGTGTATGAATACCTTTCAAATCATTTGTTGCGCTTAATTACCAAATGTTTTTGACTCCTTGAATCGGTATTAGATATATTTCAATCATATGAAGCCCTTGGAAAAAACGTATTTCAAATCAAAGTGTAAAATCGTCATAGTCTCTTAGGCGATTTGTGGTGTATGAACACCTTTCAAATCATTTTGTTGTGAATAACTAAAAAATATTTTTGAGTCCTTGAATAGGTATTAGATATATTTAAAGCATATGAAGCCCTTGGATCAAACTCAATTCACATTAAATGGTAAAACCGTCATAGTCTCTTAAGCGATTTGTGGTGTATGAACACCTTTCAAATCATTTTGTTGTGAATAATTACCAAATATTTTTGATTCCTTGAATAGGTATTAGATATATTTAAAGCATATGAAGCCCTTGGATCAAACTCAATTCAAATTAAAGGGTAAAACCGTCATAGTCTGTTAGGCGATTTGTGGTGTATGAACAGCTTTCAAATTATTTTGTTGTGAATAATTACCAAATATTTCTGACTCCTTGAATAGGTATTAGATATATTTTAATCATATGAAGCCCTTGGATCAAACTTATTTCATATCAAAGGGTAAAACCGTTATAGTCTCTTAGGGGATTTGTGGTGTAGGAACACCTTTTAAATTATATTTTGTGGTTAATTACCATATATTTTTGAATTTTTGAATAGGTATTAGATATATTTCAATCATATGAAGCCCTTGGATAAACTTATTTCATATCAAAGGGTAAAACCATCATAGTCTATTAGGCGATTTGTGAGTATGAACACCTTTCAAATCATTTTGTTGTGAATAATTGCCAAATATTTTTTTAGTCCATAAATAGGTATTAGATCTATTTAAAGCATATGAAGCCCTTGGATCAAACTTATTTCATATCATATGGTAAAACCGTCAAAGTCTCTTAGGCGAATTGTGGTGTATGAACATCTTTCAAATCATTTTTTGTGGTTAATTACCAAATATTTTTGACTCCTTAATACGTATTAGATATATTCCAATCATATGAAGCCCTTGGATCAAACTTATTTCATATCAAAGGGTAAAACCGTCATAGTCTCTTTGGCAATTTGTGGTGTATGAAACCAAAAGAAAATAAAAAAAAAAAAAAAACACCAAGCAATTTGTGGTGTATGAAAACCTTTCAAATCATTTTGTTGTGAAAAATTACCAAATATTTTTGAGCCCTTGAATATGTATTAGATATATTTAAAGTATGTGAAACCCTTGGATCAAACTCCATTCAAATCAAAGGGTAAAACCGTCATAGTCTCTTAGGCAATTTGTGGTGTATGAACACCTTTCAAATCATTTTGTTGTGCTTAATTACCAAATGTTTTTGACTCCTTGAATCGGTATTAGATATATTTCAATCATATAAAGCACTTTGATCAAACTTATTTCAAATGAAAGGGTAAAACCGTCATAGTCTCTTAGGCGATTTGTGGTGTATGAACACCTTTCAAATTATTTTGTTGTGAATAATTACCAAATATTTCTGACTCCTTGAATAGGTATTAGATATATTTTAATCATATGAAGCCCTTGGATCAAACTTATTTCATATCAAAGGGTAAACCCGTCATAGTCTCTTAGGGGATTTGTTGTGTATGAACACCTTTTAAATTATATTTTGTGGTTAATTACCATATATTTTTGACTTTTTGAATAGGTATTAGATATATTTCAATCAAATGAAGCCCTTGGATCAAACTTATTTTATATCAAAGGTTAAAACCGTCATAGTCTCTTAAGCGATTTGTGAGTATGAACACCTTTCAAACCATTTTGTTGTGAATAATAGCCAAATATTTTTTTAGACAATAAATAGTTATTAGATCTATTTAAAGCATATGAAGCCCTTGGATCAAAATTATTTCATATCATAGGGTAAAACCGTCATAGTCTCTTAGGCGATTTGTGGTGTATGAACACCTTTTAAATTATTTTTTTGTGAATAATTACAAAATATTTCTGTCTCCTTCAATAGGTATTAGATATATTTTAATCATATAAAGCCCTTGTATCAAACTTATTTCATATCAAAGGGTAAAATCGTTATAGTCTCTTAGGGGATTTGTGTTGCATGAACACCTTTCAAATCATTTTTTGTTCTTAATTACCAAATATTTTTTACTCCTTGAATACGTATTAGATATATTCCAATCATATTTATCCCTTGGATCAAAATTATTTCATATCAAAGGCTAAAGCTGTCATAGTCTCATAGGCGATTTGTGGTGTATGATCACCTCTCAAATCATTTTGTTGTGAATAATTGCCAAAAAAAATTTAGTCCTTAAATTAGTATTAGATCTTTATAAAGAATATGAAGCCCTTGGATCAAACTTATTTCATATCAAAGGGTAAAACCATCATAGTCTCTTAGGCGATTTGTGGTGTATGAACACCTTTCAAAACATTTTTTGTGGTTAATTACCAAATATTTTTGAATCCTTAATACGTATTAGATATATTCATATCACATGAAGCCCTTGGATCATACTTATATCATATCAAAGGGTAAAACCGTCATAGTCTCTTAGGCAATTTGTGGTGTATGAACACCTTTCAAATCATTTGTTGTGCTTAATTACCAAATCTTTTTGACTCCTTGAATCGATATTAGATATATTTCAATCATATGAAGCCCTTGGATAAAACTTCTTTCAAATCAAAGTGTAAAATCGTCATAGACTCTTAGGCGATTTGTGGTGTATGAACACCTTTCAAATCATTTTGTTGTGAATAATTAACAAATATTTTTGAGTCCTTGAATAGGTATTAGATATATTTAAAGCATATGAAGCCCTTGGATCATTCTCTATTCAAATTAAATGGTAAAACCGTCATAGTCTCTTAGGCGATTTGTGGTGTATGAACACCTTTCAGATCATTTTATGTGGTTAATTACCAAATATTTTTGAATCCTTAATACGTATTAGATATATTCCAATCACATGAAGCCCTTGGATCAAACTTATTTCACATCAAAGGGTAAAACGTCCTATTTTCTTAGGCGATTTGTGGTGTATGAAAACCTTTTAAATCATTTTGTTGTGAATAATTACCAAATATTTTTGAGCCTTGAATAGGTATTAGATATATTTAAAGCATGTGAAACCCATGCATCATACTTCATTCAAATCAAAGGGTAAACCCGTCATAGTCTCTTAGGCAATTTGTGGTGTATGAACACCTTTCAAATCATTTGTTGTGCTTAATTACCAAATGTTTTTGAATCCTTGAATCGGTATTAGATATATTTCAATCATATGAAGCCCTTGGAAAAAACGTATTTCAAATCAAAGTGTAAAATCGTCATAGTCTCTTAGGCGATTTGTGGTGTATGAACACCTTTCAAATCATTTTGTTGTGAATAACTAACAAATATTTTTGAGTCCTTGAATAGGTATTAGATATATTTAAAGCATATGAAGCCCTTGGATCAAACTCAATTCAAATTAAATGGTAAAACCGTCATAGTCTCTTAGGCGATTTGTGGTGTATGAACACCTTTCAGATCATTTTATGTGGTTAATTACCAAATATTTTTGAATCCTTAATACGTATTAGATATATTCCAATCACATGAAGCCCTTGGATCAAACTTATTTCACATCAAAGGGTAAAACCGTCATATTTTCTTAGGCGATTTGTGGTGTATGAAAACCTTTTAAATCATTTTGTTGTGAATAATTACCAAATATTTTTGAGCCTTGAATAGGTATTAGATATATTTAAAGCATGTGAAACCCATGCATCAAACTTCATTCAAATCAAAGGGTAAACCCGTCATGGTCTCTTAGGCAATTTGTGGTGTATGAACACCTTTCAAATCATTTGTTGTGCTTAATTACCAAATGTTTTTGACTCCTTGAATCGGTATTAGATATATTTCAATCATATGAAGCCCTTGGATCAAACTTATTTCAAATCAAAGTGTAAAATCGTCATTGTCTCTTAGGCGATTTGTGGTGTATGAACACCTTTCAAATCATTTTGTTGTGAATAACTAACAAATATTTTTGAGTCCTTGAATAGGTATTAGATATATTTAAAGCATATGAAGCCCTTGGATCAAACTCAATTCACATTAAATGGTAAAACCGTCATAGTCTCTTAAGCGATTTGTGGTGTATGAACACCTTTCAAATCATTTTGTTGTGAATAATTACCAAATATTTTGATTCCTTGAATAGGTATTCGATATATTTAAAGCATATGAAGCCCTTGGATCAAACTCAATTCAAATTAAAGGGTAAAACCGTCATAGCCTGTTAGGGGATTTGTGGTGTGTGAACACCTTTCAAATTATTTTGTTGTGAATAATTACAAAATATTTCTGACTCCTTGAATAGGTATTAGATATATTTTAATCATATGAAGCCCTTGGATCAAACTTATTTCATATCAAAGGGTAAAACCGTCATAGTCTCTTAGGGGATTTGTGGTGTATGAACACCTTTAAAATTATATTTTGTGGTTAATTACCATATATTTTTGACTTTTTGAATAGGTATTAGATATATTTCAATCATATGAAGCCCTTGGATCAAACTTATTTCATATCAAAGGGTAAAACCGTCATAGTCTCTTAGGCGATTTGTGAGTATGAACACCTTTAAAATCATTTTGTTGTGAATAATTGCCAAATATTTTTTTAGTCCATAAATAGGTATTAGATCTATTTAAAGCATATGAAGCCCTTGGATCAAACTTATTTCATATCATATGGTAAAACCGTCAAAGTCTCTTAGGCGAATTGTGGTGTATGAACATCTTTCAAATCATTTTTTGTGGTTAATTACCAAATATTTTTGACTCCTTAATACGTATTAGATATATTCCAATCATATGAAGCCCTTGGATCAAACTTATTTCATATCAAAGGGTAAAACCGTCATAGTCTCTTAGGCAATTTGTGGTGTATGAAAACCTTTCAAATCATTTTGTTGTGAAAAATTACCAAATATTTTTGAGCCCTTGAATATGTATTAGATATATTTAAAGTATGTGAAACCCTTGGATCAAACTCCATTCAAATCAAAGGGTAAAACCGTCATAGTCTCTTAGGCAATTTGTGGTGTATGAACACCTTTCAAATCATTTGTTGTGCTTAATTACCAAATGTTTTTGACTCCTTGAATCGGTATTAGATATATTTCAATCATATAAAGCACTTTGATCAAAATTATTTCAAATGAAAGGGTAAAACCGTCATAGTCTCTCAAACGATTTGTGGTGAATGAACACCTTTCAAATCATTTTTTGTGCTTAATTACAAAATATTTTTGACTCCTTGAACAGGTATTAGATGTATTTCAATTATATGAAGCCCTTGGATAAAACTTATTTGAAATCAAAGGGTAAAATCGTCATAGTCTCTTAGGCAATTTGTGGTGTATGAACACCTTTTAAATTATTTTTTTGTGAATAATTACAAAATATTTCTGTCTCCTTCAATAGGTATTAGATATATTTTAATCATAAAGCCCTTGTATCAAACTTATTTCATATCAAAGGGTAAAACCGTTATAGTCTCTTAGGCAATTTGTGGTGTATGAACGCCTTTCAAATCATTTATTGTGCTTAATTACCAAATGTTTTTGACTCCTTGAATCGATATTAGATATATTTCAATCATATGAAGCCCTTGGATAAAACTTCTTTCAAATCAAAGTGTAAAATCGTCATAGTCTCTTAGGCGATTTGTGGTGTATGAACACCTTTCAAATCATTTTGTTGTGAATAATTAACAAATATTTTTGAGTCCTTGAATAGGTATTAGATATATTTAAAGCATATGAAGCCCTTGGTCAAACTCAATTCAAATTAAATGGTAAAACCGTCATAGTCTCTTAGGCGATTTGTGGTGTATGAACACCTTTCAGATCATTTTATGTGGTTAATTACCAAATATTTTTGAATCCTTAATACGTATTAGATATATTCCAATCACATGAAGCCCTTGGATCAAACTTATTTCATATCAAAGGGTAAAACCGTCATATTTTCTTAGGCGATTTGTGGTGTATGAAAACCTTTTAAATCATTTTGTTGTGAATAATTACCAAATATTTTTGAGCCCTTGAATAGGTATTAGATATATTTAAAGCATGTGAAGCCCTTGCATCAAACTCCATTCAAATCAAAGGGTAGGACCGTCATAGTCTCTTAGGCAATTTGTGGTGTATGAACACCTTTCAAATCATTTGTTGTGCTTAATTACCAAATGTTTTTGAATCCTTGAATCGGTATTAGATATATTTCAATCATATGAAGCCCTTGGAAAAAACGTATTTCAAATCAAAGTGTAAAATCGTCATAGTCTCTTAGGGGATTTGTGGTGTATGAACAACTTTCAAATCATTTTGTTTTGAATAACTAACAAATATTTTTGAGTCCTTGAATAGGTATTAGATATATTTAAAGCATATGAAGCCCTTGGATCAAACTCAATTCACATTAAATGGTAAAACCGTCATAGTCTCTTAGGCGATTTGTGGTGTATGAACACCTTTCAAATCATTTTTTGTGGTTAATTACCAAATATTTTTGAATCCTTGAATACGTATTAGATATATTCCAATCACATGAAGCCCTTGGATCAAACTTATTTCATATCAAAGGGTAAAACCGTCATATTTTCTTAGGTGATTTGTGGTGTATGAAAACCTTTTAAATCATTTTGTTGTGAATAATTACCAAATATTTTTGAGCCCTTGAATAGGTATTAGATATATTTAAAGCATATGAAGCCCTTGGATCAAACTCAATTCAAATCAAAGGGTAAAACCGTCATAGTCTCTTAGGCGATTTGTGGTGTATGAACACCTTTCAAATCATTTTGTTGTGATTAATTACCAAATGTTTTTGACTCCTTGAATCGGTATTAGATATATTTCAATCATATGAAGCCCTTGGATCAAACTTATTTCAAATCAAAGGGTAAAATCGTCATAGTCTCTTAGGGGATTTGTGGTGTATGAACACCTTTCAAATCATTTTGTTGTGAATAATTACCAAATATTTTTGACTCCTTGAATAGGTATTAGATATATTTCAATCATATGAAGCCCTTGGATCAAACTTATTTCATATCAAAGGGTAAAACCGTAATAGTCTCTTAGGCGATTTGTGGTGTATGAACACCTTTCAAATCATTTTGTTGTGAATAATTGCCAAATATTTTTTTAGTCCTTGAATAGGTATTAGATCTATTTAAAGCATATGAAGCCCTTGGATCAAACTCAATTCAAATTAAAGGGTAAAACCGCCATAGTCTGTTAGGCGATTTGTGGTGTATGAACACCTTTCAAATTATTTTGTTGTGAATAATTACCAAATATTTCTGACTCCTTGAATAGGTATTAGATATATTTTAATCATATAAAGCCCTTGGATCAAACTTATTTCATATCAAAGGCTAAAACCGTCATAGTCTCTTAGGCGATTTGTGGTGTATGAACACCTTTCAAATTATATTTTGTGGTTAATTACCATATATTTTTGACTCCTTGAATAGGTATTAGATATATTCCAATCATATGAAGCCCTTGGATCAAACTTATTTCATATCAAAGGGTAAAACCGTCATAGTCTCTTAGGCAATTTGTGGTGTATGAAAACCTTTCAAATCATTTTGTTGTGAAAAATTACCAAATATTTTTGAGCCCTTGAATATGTATTAGATATATTTAAAGTATGTGAAACCCTTGGATCAAACTCCATTCAAATCAAAGGGTAAAACCGTCATAGTCTCTTAGGCAATTTGTGGTGTATGAACACCTTTCAAATCATTTGTTGTGCTTAATTACCAAATGTTTTTGACTCCTTGAATCGGTATTAGATATATTTCAATCATATAAAGCACTTTGATCAAAATTATTTCAAATGAAAGGGTAAAACCGTCATAGTCTCTCAAGCGATTTGTGGTGAATGAACACCTTTCAAATCATTTTTTGTGCTTAATTACCAAATATTTTTGACTCCTTGAACAGGTATTAGATGTATTTCAATCATATGAAGCCCTTGGATAAAACTTATTTCAAATCAAAGGGTAAAATCGTCATAGTCTCTTAGGCGATTTGTGGTGTATGAACACCTTTTTAATTATTTTTTTGGTGAATAATTACAAAATATTTATGTCTCCTTCAATAGGTATTAGATATATTTTAATCATAAAGCCCTTGTATCAAACTTATTTCATATCAAAGGGTAAAACCGCTATAGTCTCTTAGGCAATTTGTGGTGTATGAACGCCTTTCAAATCATTTATTGTGCTTAATTACCAAATGTTTTTGACTCCTTGAATCGATATTAGATATATTTCAATCATATGAAGCCCTTGGATAAAACTTCTTTCAAATCAAAGTGTAAAATCGTCATAGTCTCTTAGGCGATTTGTGGTGTATGAACACCATTTCAAATCATTTTGTTGTGAATAATTAACAAATATTTTTGAGTCCTTGAATAGGTATTAGATATATTTAAAGCATATGAAGCCCTTGGTCAAACTCAATTCAAATTAAATGGTAAAACCGTCATAGTCTCTTAGGCGATTTGTGGTGTATGAACACCTTTCAGATCATTTTATGTGGTTAATTACCAAATATTTTTGAATCCTTAATACGTATTAGATATATTCCAATCACATGAAGCCCTTGGATCAAACTTATTTCATATCAAAGGGTAAAACCGTCATATTTTCTTAGGTGATTTGTGGTGTATGAAAACCTTTTAAATCATTTTGTTGTGAATAATTACCAAATATTTTTGAGCCCTTGAATAGGTATTAGATATATTTAAAGCATGTGAAGCCCTTGCATCAAACTCCATTCAAATCAAAGGGTAGGACCGTCATAGTCTCTTAGGCAATTTGTGGTGTATGAACACCTTTCAAATCATTTGTTGTGCTTAATTACCAAATGTTTTTGAATCCTTGAATCGGTATTAGATATATTTCAATCATATGAAGCCCTTGGAAAAAACGTATTTCAAATCAAAGTGTAAAATCGTCATAGTCTCTTAGGGGATTTGTGGTGTATGAACAACTTTCAAATCATTTTGTTTTGAATAACTAACAAATATTTTTGAGTCCTTGAATAGGTATTAGATATATTTAAAGCATATGAAGCCCTTGGATCAAACTCAATTCAAATTAAAGGGTAAAACCGCCATAGTCTGTTAGGCGATTTGTGGTGTATGAACACCTTTCAAATTATTTTGTTGTGAATAATTACCAAATATTTCTGACTCCTTGAATAGGTATTAGATATATTTTAATCATATAAAGCCCTTGGATCAAACTTATTTCATATCAAAGGCTAAAACCGTCATAGTCTCTTAGGGGATTTGTGGTGTATGAACACTTTTTAAATTATATTTTGTGGTTAATTACCATATATTTTTTACTTTTTGAATAGGTATTAGATTTATTTCAATCATATGAAGCCCTTGGATCAAACTTATTTCATTTCAAAGGGTAAAACCGTCATAGTCTCTTAGGCGATTTGTGAGTATGAACACCTTTCAAATCATTTTGTTGTGAATAATTGCCAAATATTTTTTTAGACAATAAATAGGTATTAGATCTATTTAAAGCATATGAAGCCCTTGGATCAAACTTATTTCATATCATAGGGTAAAACCGTCATAGTCTCTTAGGCGATTTGTGGTGTATGAACACCTTTTAAATTATTTTTTTGTTAATAATTACAAAATATTTCTGTCTCCTTCAATAGGTATTAGATATATTTTAATCATATAAAGCCCTTGTATCAAACTTATTTCATATCAAAGGGTAAAACCGTTATAGTCTCTTAGGGGATTTGTGTTGCATGAACACCTTTCAAATCATTTTTTGTTCTTAATTACCAAATATTTTTGACTCCTTGAATACGTATTAGATATATTCCAATCATATTTTGCCCTTGGATCAAAATTATTTCATATCAAAGGGTAAAGCTGTCATAGTCCCATAGGCGATTTGTGGCGTATGTTCACCTCTCAAATCATTTTGTTGTGAATAATTGCCAAAAAAAAATTGAGTCCTTAAATTGGTATTCGATCTTTTTAAAGAATATGAAGCCCTTGGATCAAACTTATTTCATATCAAAGGGTAAAACCATCATAGTCTCTTAGGCGATTTGTGGTGTATGAACACCTTTCAAAACATTTTTTGTGGTTAATTACCATATATTTTTGAATCCTTAATACGTATTAGATATATTCCAATCACATGAAGCCCTTGGATCAAACTTATTTCATATCAAAGGGTAAAACCGTCATAGTCTCTTAGGCAATTTGTAGTGTATGAACACCTTTCAAATCATTTGTTGTGCTTAATTACCAAATCTTTTTGACTCCTTGAATCGATATTAGATATATTTCAATCACATGAAGCCCTTGGATAAAACTTCTTTCAAATCAAAGTGTAAAATCGTCATAGACTCTTAGGCGATTTGTGGTGTATGAACACCTTTCAAATCATTTTGTTGTGAATAATTAACAAATTTTTTTGAGTCCTTGAATAGGTATTAGATATATTTAAAGCATATGAAGCCCTTCGATCAAACTCAATTCAAATTAAATGGTTAAACCGTCATAGTCTCTTAGGCGATTTGTGGTGTATGAACACCTTTCAGATCATTTTATGTGGTTTATTACCAAATATTTTTGAATCCTTAATACGTTATAGATATATTCCAATCACATGAAGCCCTTGGATCAAACTTATTTCATATCAAAGGGTAAAACCGTCATATTTTCTTAGGCGATTTGTGGTGTATGAAAACCTTTCAAATCATTTTGTTGTGAATAATTACCAAATACTTTTGAGACCTTGAATAGGTATTAGATATATTTAAAGCATGTGAAGCCCTTGCATCAAACTCCATTCAAATCAAAGGGTAAAACCGTCATAGTCTCTTAGGCAATTTGTGGTGTATGAACACCTTTCAAATCATTTGTTGTGCATAATTACCAAATGTTTTTGAATCCTTGAATCGGTATTAGATATATTTCAATCATATGAAGCCCTTGAAAAAAACGTATTTCAAATCAAAGTGTAAAATCGTCATAGTCTCTTAGGGGATTTGTGGTGTATGAACAACTTTCAAATCATTTTGTTTTGAATAACTAACAAATATTTTTGAGTCCTTGAATAGGTATTAGATATATTTAAAGCATATGAAGCCCTTGGATCAAACTCAATTCACATTAAATGGTAAAACCGTCATAGTCTCTTAGGCGATTTGTGGTGTATGAACACCTTTCAAATCATTTTGTTGTGAATAATTACCAAATATTTTTATTCCTTGAATAGGTATTAGATATATTTAAAGCATATGAAGCCCTTGGATCAAACTCAATTCAAATTAAAGGGTAAAACCGCCATAGTCTGTTAGGCGATTTGTGGTGTATGAACACCTTTCAAATTATTTTGTTGTGAATAATTACCAAATATTTCTGACTCCTTGAATAGGTATTAGATATATTTTAATCATATGAAGCCCTTGGATCAAACTTATTTCATATCAAAGGGTAAAACCGTCATAGTCTCTTAGGCGATTTGTGAGTATGAACACCTTTAAAATCATTTTGTTGTGAATAATTGCCAAATATTTTTTTAGTCCATAAATAGGTATTAGATCTATTTAAAGCATATGAAGCCCTTGGATCAAACTTATTTCATATCATATGGTAAAACCGTCAAAGTCTCTTAGGCGAATTGTGGTGTATGAACATCTTTCAAATCATTTTTTGTTGTTAATTACCAAATATTTTTGACTCCTTAATACGTATTAGATATATTCCAATCATATGAAGCCCTTGGATCAAACTTATTTCATATCAAAGGGTAAAACCGTCATAGTCTCTTAGGCAATTTGTGGTGTATGAAAACCTTTCAAATCATTTTGTTGTGAAAAATATCCAAATATTTTTGAGCCCTTGAATATGTATTAGATATATTTTAATCATATGAAGCCCTTGGATCAAACTTATTTCATATCAAAGGGTAAAACCGTCATAGTCTCTTAGGGGATTTGTGGTGTATGAACACCTTTTAAATTATATTTTGTGGTTAATTACCATATATTTTTGACTTTTTGAATAGCTATTAGATATATTTCAATCATATGAAGCCCTTGGATCAAACTTATTTCATATCAAAGGGTAAAACCGTCATAGTCTCTTAGGCGATTTGTGAGTATGAACACCTTTAAAATCATTTTGTTGTGAATAATTGCCAAATATTTTTTTAGTCCATAAATAGGTATTAGATCTATTTAAAGCATATGAAGCCCTTGGATCAAACTTTTTTCATATCATATGGTAAAACCGTCAAAGTCTCTTAGGCGAATTGTGGTGTATGAACATCTTTCAAATCATTTTTTGTGGTTAATTACCAAATATTTTTGACTCCTTAATACGTATTAGATATATTCCAATCATATGAAGCCCTTGGATCAAACTTATTTCATATCAAAGGGTAAAACCGTCATAGTCTCTTAGGCAATTTGTGGTGTATGAAAACCTTTCAAATCATTTTGTTGTGAAAAATTACCAAATATTTTTGAGCCCTTGAATATGTATTAGATATATTTAAAGTATGCGAAACCCTTGGATCAAACTCCATTCAAATCAAAGGGTAAAACCGTCATAGTCTCTTAGGCAATTTGTGGTGTATGAACACCTTTCAAATCATTTGTTGTGCTTAATTACCAAATGTTTTTGACTCCTTGAATCGGTATTAGATATATTTCAATCATATAAAGCACTTTGATCAAAATTATTTCAAATGAAAGGGTAAAACCGTCATAGTCTCTCAAGCGATTTGTGGTGAATGAACACCTTTCAAATCATTTTTTGTGCTTAATTACCAAATATTTTTGACTCCTTGAACAGGTATTAGATGTATTTCAATCATATGAAGCCCTTGGATAAAACTTATTTCAAATCAAAGGGTAAAATCGTCATAGTCTCTTAGGCGATTTGTGGTGTATGAACACCTTTTTAATTATTTTTTTGGTGAATAATTACAAAATATTTATGTCTCCTTCAATAGGTATTAGATATATTTTAATCATAAAGCCCTTGTATCAAACTTATTTCATATCAAAGGGTAAAACCGCTATAGTCTCTTAGGCTATTTGTGGTGTATGAACGCCTTTCAAATCATTTATTGTGCTTAATTACCAAATGTTTTTGACTCCTTGAATCGATATTAGATATATTTCAATCATATGAAGCCCTTGGATAAAACTTCTTTCAAATCAAAGTGTAAAATCGCCATAGTCTCTTAGGCGATTTGTGGTGTATGAACACCATTCAAATCATTTTGTTGTGAATAATTAACAAATATTTTTGAGTCCTTGAATAGGTATTAGATATATTTAAAGCATATGAAGCCCTTGGTCAAACTCAATTCAAATTAAATGGTAAAACCGTCATAGTCTCTTAGGCGATTTGTGGTGTATGAACACCTTTCAGATCATTTTATGTGGTTAATTACCAAATATTTTTGAATCCTTAATACGTATTAGATATATTCCAATCACATGAAGCCCTTGGATCAAACTTATTTCATATCAAAGGGTAAAACCGTCATATTTTCTTAGGTGATTTGTGGTGTATGAAAACCTTTTAAATCATTTTGTTGTGAATAATTACCAAATATTTTTGAGCCCTTGAATAGGTATTAGATATATTTAAAGCATGTGAAGCCCTTGCATCAAACTCCATTCAAATCAAAGGGTAGGACCGTCATAGTCTCTTAGGCAATTTGTGGTGTATGAACACCTTTCAAATCATTTGTTGTGCTTAATTACCAAATGTTTTTGAATCCTTGAATCGGTATTAGATATATTTCAATCATATGAAGCCCTTGGAAAAAACGTATTTCAAATCAAAGTGTAAAATCGTCATAGTCTCTTAGGGGATTTGTGGTGTATGAACAACTTTCAAATCATTTTGTTTTGAATAACTAACAAATATTTTTGAGTCCTTGAATAGGTATTAGATATATTTAAAGCATATGAAGCCCTTGGATCAAACTCAATTCACATTAAATGGTAAAACCGTCATAGTCTCTTAGGCGATTTGTGGTGTATGAACACCTTTCAAAACACTTTTTGTGGTTAATTACCAAACATTTTTGAATCCTTAATACGTATTAGATATATTGCAATCACATGAAGCCCTTGGATCAAACTTATTTCATATCAAAGGGTAAAACCGTCATATTTTCTTAGTTGATTTGTGGTGTATGAAAACCTTATAAATCATTTTGTTGTGAATAATTACCAAATATTTTTGAGCCCTTGAATAGGTATTAGATATATTTAAAGCATGTGAAGCCCTTGCATCAAACTCCATTCAAATCAAAGGGTAGGACCGTCATAGTCTCTTAGGCAATTTGTGGTGTATGAACACCTTTCAAATCATTTGTTGTGCTTAATTACCAAATGTTTTTGAATCCTTGAATCGGTATTAGATATATTTCAATCATATGAAGCCCTTGGAAAAAACGTATTTCAAATCAAAGTGTAAAATCGTCATAGTCTCTTAGGGGATTTGTGGTGTATGAACAACTTTCAAATCATTTTGTTTTGAATAACTAACAAATATTTTTGAGTCCTTGAATAGGTATTAGATATATTTAAAGCATATGAAGCCCTTGGATCAAACTCAATTCACATTAAATGGTAAAATCGTCATAGTCTCTTAGGCGATTTGTGGTGTATGAACACCTTTCAAATCATTTTGTTGTGAATAATTACCAAAAATTTTAATTCCTTCGAATAGGTATTAGATATATTTAAAGCATATGAAGCCCTTGGATCAAACTCAATTCAAATTAAAGGGTAAAACCGCCATAGTCTGTTAGGCGATTTGTGGTGTATGAACACCTTTCAAATTATTTTGTTGTGAATAATTACCAAATATTTCTGACTCCTTGAATAGGTATTAGATATATTTTAATCATATAAAGCCCTTGGATCAAACTTATTTCATATCAAAGGCTAAAACCGTCATAGTCTCTTAGGGGATTTGTGGTGTATGAACACTTTTTAAATTATATTTTGTGGTTAATTACCATATATTTTTGACTTTTTGAATAGGTATTAGATTTATTTCAATCATATGAAGCCCTTGGATCAAACTTATTTCATATCAAAGGGTAAAACCGTCATAGTCTCTTAGGCAATTTGTGGTGTATGAAAACCTTTCAAATCATTTTGTTGTGAAAAATTACCAAATATTTTTGAGCCCTTGAATATGTATTAGATATATTTAAAGTATGCGAAACCCTTGGATCAAACTCCATTCAAATCAAAGGGTAAAACCGTCATAGTCTCTTAGGCAATTTGTGGTGTATGAACACCTTTCAAATCATTTGTTGTGCTTAATTACCAAATGTTTTTGACTCCTTGAATCGGTATTAGATATATTTCAATCATATAAAGAACTTTGATCAAAATTATTTCAAATGAAAGGGTAAAACCGTCATAGTCTCTCAAGCGATTTGTGGTGAATGAACACCTTTCAAATCATTTTTTGTGCTTAATTACCAAATATTTTTGACTCCTTGAACAGGTATTAGATGTATTTCAATCATATGAATCCCTTGGATAAATCTTATTTCAAATCAAAGGGTAAAATCGTCATAGTCTCTTAGGCTATTTGTGGTGTATGAACACCTTTTTAATTATTTTTTTAGTGAATAATTACAAAATATTTATGTCTCCTTCAATAGGTATTAGATATATTCTAATCATAAAGCCCTTGTATCAAACTTATTTCATATCAAAGGGTAAAACCGCTATAGTCTCTTAGGCAATTTGTGGTGTATGAACGCCTTTCAAATCATTTATTGTGCTTAATTACCAAATGTTTTTGACTCCTTGAATCGATATTAGATATATTTCAATCATATGAAGCCCTTGGATAAAACTTCTTTCAAATCAAAGTGTAAAATCGCCATAGTCTCTTAGGCGATTTGTGGTGTATGAACACCATTCAAATCATTTTGTTGTGAATAATTAACAAATATTTTTGAGTCCTTGAATAGGTATTAGATATATTTAAAGCATATGAAGCCCTTGGTCAAACTCAATTCAAATTAAATGGTAAAACCGTCATAGTCTCTTAGGCGATTTGTGGTGTATGAACACCTTTCAGATCATTTTATGTGGTTAATTACCAAATATTTTTGAATCCTTAATACGTATTAGATATATTCCAATCACATGAAGCCCTTGGATCAAACTTATTTCATATCAAAGGGTAAAACCGTCATATTTTCTTAGGTGATTTGTGGTGTATGAAAACCTTTTAAATCATTTTGTTGTGAATAATTACCAAATATTTTTGAGCCCTTGAATAGGTATTAGATATATTTAAAGCATGTGAAGCCCTTGCATCAAACTCCATTCAAATCAAAGGGTAGGACCGTCATAGTCTCTTAGGCAATTTGTGGTGTATGAACACCTTTCAAATCATTTGTTGTGCTTAATTACCAAATGTTTTTGAATCCTTGAATCGGTATTAGATATATTTCAATCATATGAAGCCCTTGGAAAAAACGTATTTCAAATCAAAGTGTAAAATCGTCATAGTCTCTTAGGGGATTTGTGGTGTATGAACAACTTTCAAATCATTTTGTTTTGAATAACTAACAAATATTTTTGAGTCCTTGAATAGGTATTAGATATATTTAAAGCATATGAAGCCCTTGGATCAAACTCAATTCACATTAAATGGTAAAACCGTCATAGTCTCTTAGGCGATTTGTGGTGTATGAACACCTTTCAAAACACTTTTTGTGGTTAATTACCAAACATTTTTGAATCCTTAATACGTATTAGATATATTGCAATCACATGAAGCCCTTGGATCAAACTTATTTCATATCAAAGGGTAAAACCGTCATATTTTCTTAGTTGATTTGTGGTGTATGAAAACCTTATAAATCATTTTGTTGTGAATAATTACCAAATATTTTTGAGCCCTTGAATAGGTATTAGATATATTTAAAGCATGTGAAGCCCTTGCATCAAACTCCATTCAAATCAAAGGGTAGGACCGTCATAGTCTCTTAGGCAATTTGTGGTGTATGAACACCTTTCAAATCATTTGTTGTGCTTAATTACCAAATGTTTTTGAATCCTTGAATCGGTATTAGATATATTTCAATCATATGAAGCCCTTGGAAAAAACGTATTTCAAATCAAAGTGTAAAATCGTCATAGTCTCTTAGGGGATTTGTGGTGTATGAACAACTTTCAAATCATTTTGTTTTGAATAACTAACAAATATTTTTGAGTCCTTGAATAGGTATTAGATATATTTAAAGCATATGAAGCCCTTGGATCAAACTCAATTCACATTAAATGGTAAAATCGTCATAGTCTCTTAGGCGATTTGTGGTGTATGAACACCTTTCAAATCATTTTGTTGTGAATAATTACCAAATATTTTTATTCCTTGAATAGGTATTAGATATATTTAAAGCATATGAAGCCCTTGGATCAAACTCAATTCAAATTAAAGGGTAAAACCGCCATAGTCTGTTAGGCGATTTGTGGTGTATGAACACCTTTCAAATTATTTTGTTGTGAATAATTACCAAATATTTCTGACTCCTTGAATAGGTATTAGATATATTTTAATCATATAAAGCCCTTGGATCAAACTTATTTCATATCAAAGGCTAAAACCGTCATAGTCTCTTAGGGGATTTGTGGTGTATGAACACTTTTTAAATTATATTTTGTGGTTAATTACCATATATTTTTGACTTTTTGAATAGGTATTAGATTTATTTCAATCATATGAAGCCCTTGGATCAAACTTATTTCATATCAAAGGGTAAAACCGTCATAGTCTCTTAGGCAATTTGTGGTGTATGAAAACCTTTCAAATCATTTTGTTGTGAAAAATTACCAAATATTTTTGAGCCCTTGAATATGTATTAGATATATTTAAAGTATGCGAAACCCTTGGATCAAACTCCATTCAAATCAAAGGGTAAAACCGTCATAGTCTCTTAGGCAATTTGTGGTGTATGAACACCTTTCAAATCATTTGTTGTGCTTAATTACCAAATGTTTTTGACTCCTTGAATCGGTATTAGATATATTTCAATCATATAAAGAACTTTGATCAAAATTATTTCAAATGAAAGGGTAAAACCGTCATAGTCTCTCAAGCGATTTGTGGTGAATGAACACCTTTCAAATCATTTTTTGTGCTTAATTACCAAATATTTTTGACTCCTTGAACAGGTATTAGATGTATTTCAATCATATGAATCCCTTGGATAAAACTTATTTCAAATCAAAGGGTAAAATCGTCATAGTCTCTTAGGCGATTTGTGGTGTATGAACACCTTTTTAATTATTTTTTTGGTGAATAATTACAAAATATTTATGTCTCCTTCAATAGGTATTAGATATATTTTAATCATAAAGCCCTTGTATCAAACTTATTTCATATCAAAGGGTAAAACCGCTATAGTCTCTTAGGCAATTTGTGGTGTATGAACGCCTTTCAAATCATTTATTGTGCTTAATTACCAAATGTTTTTGACTCCTTGAATCGATATTAGATATATTTCAATCATATGAAGCCCTTGGATAAAACTTCTTTCAAATCAAAGTGTAAAATCGTCATAGTCTCTTAGGCGATTTGTGGTGTATGAACACCATTCAAATCATTTTGTTGTGAATAATTAACAAATATTTTTGAGTCCTTGAATAGGTATTAGATATATTTAAAGCATATGAAGCCCTTGGTCAAACTCAATTCAAATTAAATGGTAAAACCGTCATAGTCTCTTAGGCGATTTGTGGTGTATGAACACCTTTCAGATCATTTTATGTGGTTAATTACCAAATATTTTTGAATCCTTAATACGTATTAGATATATTCCAATCACATGAAGCCCTTGGATCAAACTTATTTCATATCAAAGGGTAAAACCGTCATATTTTCTTAGGTGATTTGTGGTGTATGAAAACCTTTTAAATCATTTTGTTGTGAATAATTACCAAATATTTTTGAGCCCTTGAATAGGTATTAGATATATTTAAAGCATGTGAAGCCCTTGCATCAAACTCCATTCAAATCAAAGGGTAGGACCGTCATAGTCTCTTAGGCAATTTGTGGTGTATGAACACCTTTCAAATCATTTGTTGTGCTTAATTACCAAATGTTTTTGAATCCTTGAATCGGTATTAGATATATTTCAATCATATGAAGCCCTTGGAAAAAACGTATTTCAAATCAAAGTGTAAAATCGTCATAGTCTCTTAGGGGATTTGTGGTGTATGAACAACTTTCAAATCATTTTGTTTTGAATAACTAACAAATATTTTTGAGTCCTTGAATAGGTATTAGATATATTTAAAGCATATGAAGCCCTTGGATCAAACTCAATTCACATTAAATGGTAAAACCGTCATAGTCTCTTAGGCGATTTGTGGTGTATGAACACCTTTCAAAACACTTTTTGTGGTTAATTACCAAACATTTTTGAATCCTTAATACGTATTAGATATATTGCAATCACATGAAGCCCTTGGATCAAACTTATTTCATATCAAAGGGTAAAACCGTCATATTTTCTTAGTTGATTTGTGGTGTATGAAAACCTTATAAATCATTTTGTTGTGAATAATTACCAAATATTTTTGAGCCCTTGAATAGGTATTAGATATATTTAAAGCATGTGAAGCCCTTGCATCAAACTCCATTCAAATCAAAGGGTAGGACCGTCATAGTCTCTTAGGCAATTTGTGGTGTATGAACACCTTTCAAATCATTTGTTGTGCTTAATTACCAAATGTTTTTGAATCCTTGAATCGGTATTAGATATATTTCAATCATATGAAGCCCTTGGAAAAAACGTATTTCAAATCAAAGTGTAAAATCGTCATAGTCTCTTAGGGGATTTGTGGTGTATGAACAACTTTCAAATCATTTTGTTTTGAATAACTAACAAATATTTTTGAGTCCTTGAATAGGTATTAGATATATTTAAAGCATATGAAGCCCTTGGATCAAACTCAATTCACATTAAATGGTAAAATCGTCATAGTCTCTTAGGCGATTTGTGGTGTATGAACACCTTTCAAATCATTTTGTTGTGAATAATTACCAAATATTTTTATTCCTTGAATAGGTATTAGATATATTTAAAGCATATGAAGCCCTTGGATCAAACTCAATTCAAATTAAAGGGTAAAACCGCCATAGTCTGTTAGGCGATTTGTGGTGTATGAACACCTTTCAAATTATTTTGTTGTGAATAATTACCAAATATTTCTGACTCCTTGAATAGGTATTAGATATATTTTAATCATATAAAGCCCTTGGATCAAACTTATTTCATATCAAAGGCTAAAACCGTCATAGTCTCTTAGGGGATTTGTGGTGTATGAACACCTTTTAAATTATATTTTGTGGTTAATTACCATATATTTTTGACTTTTTGAATAGGTATTAGATTTATTTCAATCATATGAAGCCCTTGGATCAAACTTATTTCATATCAAAGGGTAAAACCGTCATAGTCTCTTAGGCAATTTGTGGTGTATGAAAACCTTTCAAATCATTTTGTTGTGAAAAATTACCAAATATTTTTGAGCCCTTGAATATGTATTAGATATATTTAAAGTATGCAAAACCCTTGGATCAAACTCCATTCAAATCAAAGGGTAAAACCGTCATAGTCTCTTAGGCAATTTGTGGTGTATGAACACCTTTCAAATCATTTGTTGTGCTTAATTACCAAATGTTTTTGACTCCTTGAATCGGTATTAGATATATTTCAATCATATAAAGAACTTTGATCAAAATTATTTCAAATGAAAGTGTAAAACTGTCATAGTCTCTCAAGCGATTTGTGGTGAATGAATACCTTTCAAATCATTTTTTGTGCTTAATTACCAAATATTTTTGACTCCTTGAACAGGTATTAGATGTATTTCAATCATATGAATCCCTTGGATAAAACTTATTTCAAATCAAAGGGTAAAATCGTCATAGTCTCTTAGGCGATTTGTGGTGTATGAACACCTTTTTAATTATTTTTTTGGTGAATAATTACAAAATATTTATGTCTCCTTCAATAGGTATTAGATATATTTTAATCATAAAGCCCTTGTATCAAACTTATTTCATATCAAAGGGTAAAACCGCTATAGTCTCTTAGGCAATTTGTGGTGTATGAACGCCTTTCAAATCATTTATTGTGCTTAATTACCAAATGTTTTTGACTCCTTGAATCGAAATTAGATATATTTCAATCATATGAAGCCCTTGGATAAAACTTCTTTCAAATCAAAGTGTAAAATCGTCATAGTCTCTTAGGCGATTTGTGGTGTATGAACACCATTCAAATCATTTTGTTGTGAATAATTAACAAATATTTTTGAGTCCTTGAATAGGTATTAGATATATTTAAAGCATATGAAGCCCTTGGTCAAACTCAATTCAAATTAAATGGTAAAACCGTCATAGTCTCTTAGGCGATTTGTGGTGTATGAACACCTTTCAGATCATTTTATGTGGTTAATTACCAAATATTTTTGAATCCTTAATACGTATTAGATATATTCCAATCACATGAAGCCCTTGGATCAAACTTATTTCATATCAAAGGGTAAAACCGTCATATTTTCTTAGTTGATTTGTGGTGTATGAAAACCTTATAAATCATTTTGTTGTGAATAATTACCAAATATTTTTGAGCCCTTGAATAGGTATTAGATATATTTAAAGCATGTGAAGCCCTTGCATCAAACTCCATTCAAATCAAAGGGTAGGACCGTCATAGTCTCTTAGGCAATTTGTGGTGTATGAACACCTTTCAAATCATTTGTTGTGCTTAATTACCAAATGTTTTTGAATCCTTGAATCGGTATTAGATATATTTCAATCATATGAAGCCCTTGGATAAAACGTATTTCAAATCAAAGTGTAAAATCGTCATAGTCTCTTAGGCGATTTGTGGTGTATGAACACCTTTCAAATCATTTTGTTGTGAATAACTAACAAATATTTTTGAGTCCTTGAATAGGTATTAGATATATTTAAAGCATATGAAGCCCTTGGATCAAACTCAATTCACATTAAATGGTAAAACCGTCATAGTCTCTTAGGCGATTTGTGGTGTATGAACACCTTTCAAAACACTTTTTGTGGTTAATTACCAAACATTTTTGAATCCTTAATACGTATTAGATATATTCCAATCACATGAAGCCCTTGGATCAAACTTATTTCATATCAAAGGGTAAAACCGTCATATTTTCTTAGGCGATTTGTGGTGTATGAAAACCTTTCAAATCATTTTGTTGTGAATAATTACCAAATATTTTTGAGCCCTTGAATAGGTATTAGATATATTTAAAGCATGTGAAGCCCTTGCATCAAACTCCATTCAAATCAAAGGGTAAAACCGTCATAGTCTCTTAGGCAATTTGTGGTGTATGAACACCTTTCAAATCATTTGTTGTGCTTAATTACCAAATGTTTTTGAATCCTTGAATCGGTATTAGATATATTTCAATCATATGAAGCCCTTGGATAAAACGTATTTCAAATCAAAGTGTAAAATCGTCATAGTCTCTTAGGGGATTTGTGGTGTATGAACACCTTTCAAATCATTTTGTTGTGAATAATTAACAAATATTTTTGAGTCCTTGAATAGGTATTAGATATATTTAAAGCATATGAAGCCCTTGGATCAAACTCAATTCAAATTAAATGGTAAAACCGTCATAGTCTCTTAGGCGATTTGTGGTGTATGAACACCTTTCAAATCATTTTGTTGTGAATAATTACCAAATATTTTTGATTCCTTGAATAGGTATTAGATATATTTAAAGCATATGAAGCCCTTGGATCAAACTCAATTCAAATCAAAGGGTAAAACCGCCATAGTCTCTTAGGCGATTTGTGGTGTATGAACACCTTTCAAATTATTTTGTTGTGAATAATTACCAAATATTTTTGACTCCTTGAATAGGTATTAGATATATTTTAATCATATGAAGCCCTTGGATCAAACTTATTTCAAATCAAAGGGTAAAACCGTCATAGTCTCTTAGGGGATTTGTGGTGTATGAACACCTTTCAAATCATTTTTTGTGGTTAATTACCAAATATTTTTGACTCCTTGAATAGGTATTAGATATATTTCAATCATATGAAGCCCTTGGATCAAACTTATTTCATATCAAAGGGTAAAACCGTCATAGTCTCTTAGGCGATTTGTGGTGTATGAAAACCTTTCAAATCATTTTGTTGTGAATAATTACCAAATATTTTTGAGCCCTTGAATAGGTATTAGATATATTTAAAGCATATGAAGCCCTTGGATCAAACTCCATTCAAATCAAAGGGTAAAACCGTCATAGTCTCTTAGGCAATTTGTGGTGTATGAACACCTTTCAAATCATTTGTTGTGCTTAATTACCAAATGTTTTTGACTCCTTGAATCGGTATTAGATATATTTCAATCATATGAAGCCCTTTGATCAAAATTATTTCAAATCAAAGTGTAAAACCGTCATAGTCTCTTAGGCGATTTGTGGTGTATGAACACCTTTCAAATCATTTTTTGTGCTTAATTACCAAATATTTTTGACTCCTTGAATAGGTATTAGATATATTTCAATCATATGAAGCCCTTGGATAAAACTTATTTCAAATCAAAGGGTAAAACCGTCATAGTCTCTTAGGCGATTTGTGGTGTATGAACACCTTTCAAATTATTTTTTTGGTGAATAATTACCAAATATTTATGACTCCTTCAATAGGTATTAGATATATTTCAATCATATGAAGCCCTTGGATCAAACTTATTTCATATCAAAGGGTAAAACCGTTATAGTCTCTTAGGCAATTTGTGGTGTATGAACACCTTTCAAATCATTTATTGTGCTTAATTACCAAATGTTTTTGACTCCTTGAATCGGTATTAGATATATTTCAATCATATGAAGCCCTTGGATAAAACTTATTTCAAATCAAAGGGTAAAATCGTCATAGTCTCTTAGGCGATTTGTGGTGTATGAACACCTTTCAAATCATTTTGTTGTGAATAATTAACAAATATTTTTGAGTCCTTGAATAGGTATTAGATATATTTAAAGCATATGAAGCCCTTGGATCAAACTCAATTCAAATTAAATGGTAAAACCGTCATAGTCTCTTAGGCGATTTGTGGTGTATGAACACCTTTCAAATCATTTTTTGTGGTTAATTACCAAATATTTTTGAATCCTTAATACGTATTAGATATATTCCAATCACATGAAGCCCTTGGATCAAACTTATTTCATATCAAAGGGTAAAACCGTCATATTTTCTTAGGCGATTTGTGGTGTATGAAAACCTTTTAAATCATTTTGTTGTGAATAATTACCAAATATTTTTGAGCCCTTGAATAGGTATTAGATATATTTAAAGCATGTGAAGCCCTTGGATCAAACTCCATTCAAATCAAAGGGTAAAACCGTCATAGTCTCTTAGGCAATTTGTGGTGTATGAACACCTTTCAAATCATTTGTTGTGCTTAATTACCAAATGTTTTTGACTCCTTGAATCGGTATTAGATATATTTCAATCATATGAAGCCCTTGGATAAAAACTTATTTCAAATCAAAGTGTAAAATCGTCATAGTCTCTTAGGCGATTTGTGGTGTATGAACACCTTTCAAATCATTTTGTTGTGAATAATTAACAAATATTTTTGAGTCCTTGAATAGGTATTAGATATATTTAAAGCATATGAAGCCCTTGGATCAAACTCAATTCAAATTAAATGGTAAAACCGTCATAGTCTCTTAGGCGATTTGTGGTGTATGAACACCTTTCAAATCATTTTTGTGGTTAATTACCAAATATTTTTGAATCCTTAATACGTATTAGATATATTCCAATCACATGAAGCCCTTGGATCAAACTTATTTCATATCAAAGGGTAAAACCGTCATATTTTCTTAGGCGATTTGTGGTGTATGAAAACCTTTCAAATCATTTTGTTGTGAATAATTACCAAATATTTTTGAGCCCTTGAATAGGTATTAGATATATTTAAAGCATGTGAAGCCCTTGGATCAAACTCCATTCAAATCAAAGGGTAAAACCGTCATAGTCTCTTAGGCAATTTGTGGTGTATGAACACCTTTCAAATCATTTGTTGTGCTTAATTACCAAATGTTTTTGACTCCTTGAATCGGTATTAGATATATTTCAATCATATGAAGCCCTTGGATAAAACGTATTTCAAATCAAAGTGTAAAATCGTCATAGTCTCTTAGGCGATTTGTGGTGTATGAACACCTTTCAAATCATTTTGTTGTGAATAACTAAAAAATATTTTTGAGTCCTTGAATAGGTATTAGATATATTTAAAGCATATGAAGCCCTTGGATCAAACTCAATTCACATTAAATGGTAAAACCGTCATAGTCTCTTAGGCGATTTGTGGTGTATGAACACCTTTCAAATCATTTTGTTGTGAATAATTACCAAATATTTTTGACTCCTTGAATAGGTATTAGATATATTTCAATCATATGAAGCCCTTGGATCAAACTTATTTCATATCAAAGGGTAAAACCGTCATAGTCTCTTAGGCGATTTGTGGTGTATGAACACCTTTCAAATCATTTTGTTGTGAATAATTACCAAATATTTTTGACTCCTTGAATAGGTATTAGATATATTTCAATCATATGAAGCCCTTGGATCAAACTTATTTCAAATCAAAGGGTAAAACCGTCATAGTCTCTTAGGGGATTTGTGGTGTATGAACACCTTTCAAATCATTTTGTTGTGATTAATTACCAAATATTTTTGACTCCTTTGAATAGGTATTAGATATATTTCAAGCATATGAAGCCCTTGGATCAAACTTATTTCAAATCAAAGGGTAAAACCGTCATAGTCTCTTAGGCGATTTGTGGTGTATGAACACCTTTCAAATCATTTTGTTGTGAATAATTACCAAATATTTTTGACCCCTTGAATAGGTATTAGATATATTTCAATCATATGAAGCCCTTGGATCAAACTTATTTCATATCAAAGGGTAAAACCGTTATAGTCTCTTAGGGGATTTGTGTTGTATGAACACCTTTGAAATCATTTTTTGTGCTTAATTACCAAATATTTTTGACTCCTTGAATACGTATTAGATATATTCCAATCATAGTAAGTCCTTGGATCAAAATTATTTCATACCAAAGGGTAAAACTGTCATAGTCTCTTAGGTCATTTTTGGTGTATGATCACCTTTCAAATCATTTTGTTGTGAATAATTGGCAAAAAAAATTAAGTCCTTAAATAGGTAATTGATATTTTTAAAGCATATGAAGCCCTTGGATCAAACTTATTTTATATCAAAGGGTAAAACCTTCATAGTCTCTTAGGGGATTTGTGGTGTATGAACACCTTTCAAATCATTTTTTGTGGTTAATTACCAAATATTTTTGAATCCTTACTACGTATTACATATATTCAAATCAAATGAAGTCCTTGGATCAAACTTATTTCATATCAAAGGGTAAAACCGTCATATTTTCTTAGGCGATTTGTGGTGTATGAAAACCTTTCAAATCATTTTGTTGTGAATAATTACCAAATATTTTTGAGCCCTTGAATAGGTATTAGATATATTTAAAGAATGTGAAGCCCTTGGATCAAACTCCATTCAAATCAAAGGGTAAAACCGTCATAGTCTCTTAGGCAATTTGTGGTGTATGAACACCTTTCAAATCATTTGTTGTGCTTAATTACCAAATGTTTTTGACTCCTTGAATCGGTATTAGATATATTTCAATCATATGAAGCCCTTGGATAAAACGTATTTCAAATCAAAGTGTAAAATCGTCATAGTCTCTTAGGCGATTTGTGGTGTATGAACACCTTTCAAATCATTTTGTTGTGAATAACTAACAAATATTTTTGAGTCCTTGAATAGGTATTAGATATATTTAAAGCATATGAAGCCCTTGGATCAAACTCAATTCACATTAAATGGTAAAACCGTCATAGTCTCTTAGGCGATTTGTGGTGTATGAACACCTTTCAAATCATTTTTTTGTGGTTAATTACCAAATATTTTTGACTCCTTAATACATATTAGATATATTCCAATCATATGAAGCCCTTGGATCAAACTTATTTCATATCAAAGGGTAAAACCGTTATAGTCTCTTAGGGGATTTGTGTTGTATGAACACCTTTGAAATCATTTTGTTGTGAATAATTACCAAATATTTTTGAGCCCTTGAATAGGTATTAGATATATTTCAAGCATATGAAGCCCTTGGATCAAACTCCATTCAAATCAAAGGGTAAAACCGTCATAGTCTCTTAGGCGATTTGTGGTGTATGAACACCTTTCAAATCATTTTGTTGTGCTTAATTACCAAATATTTTTGACTCCTTGAATCGGTATTAGATATATTTCAATCATATGAAGCCCTTGGATAAAACTTATTTCAAATCAAAGTGTAAAATCCTCATAGTCTCTTAGGCGATTTGTGGTGTATGAACACCTTTCAAATCATTTTGTTGTGAATAATTAACAAATATTTTTGAGTCCTTGAATAGGTATTAGATATATTTAAAGCATATGAAGCCCTTGGATCAAACTCAATTCAAATTAAATGGTAAAACCGTCATAGTCTCTTAGGCGATTTGTGGTGTATGAACACCTTTCAAATCATTTTTTGTGGTTAATTACCAAATATTTTTGAATCCTTAATACGTATTAGATATATTCCAATCACATGAAGCCCTTGGATCAAACTTATTTCATATCAAAGGGTAAAACCGTCATATTTTCTTAGGCGATTTGTGGTGTATGAAAACCTTTCAAATCATTTTGTTGTGAATAATTACCAAATATTTTTGAGCCCTTGAATAGGTATTAGATATATTTAAAGCATGTGAAGCCCTTGGATCAAACTCCATTCAAATCAAAGGGTAAAACCGTCATAGTCTCTTAGGCAATTTGTGGTGTATGAACACCTTTCAAATCATTTGTTGTGCTTAATTACCAAATGTTTTTGACTCCTTGAATCGGTATTAGATATATTTCAATCATATGAAGCCCTTGGATAAAACGTATTTCAAATCAAAGTGTAAAATCGTCATAGTCTCTTAGGCGATTTGTGGTGTATGAACACCTTTCAAATCATTTTGTTGTGAATAACTAACAAATATTTTTGAGTCCTTGAATAGGTATTAGATATATTTAAAGCATATGAAGCCCTTGGATCAAACTAAATTCAAATTAAATGGTAAAACCGTCATAGTCTCTTAGGCGATTTGTGGTGTATGAACACCTTTCAAATTATTTTGTTGTGAATAATTACCAAATATTTCTGACTCCTTGAATAGGTATTAGATATATTTCAATCATATGAAGCCCTTGGATCAAACTTATTTCATATCAAAGGGTAAAACCGTCATAGTCTCTTAGGCGATTTGTGGTGTATGAACACCTTTCAAATCATTTTGTTGTGAATAATTACCAAATATTTTTGACTCCTTGAATAGGTATTAGATATATTTCAATCATATGAAGCCCTTGGATCAAACTTATTTCATATCAAAGGGTAAAACCGTCATAGTCTCTTAGGCGATTTGTGGTGTATGAACACCTTTCAAATCATTTTGTTGTGGTTAATTACCAAATATTTTTGACTCCTTGAATAGGTATTAGATATATTTCAATCATATGAAGCCCTTGGATCAAACTTATTTCATATCAAAGGGTAAAACCGTCATAGTCTCTTAGGCGATTTGTGGTGTATGAACACCTTTCAAATCATTTTGTTGTGAATAATTACCAAATATTTTTGAGCCCTTGAATAGGTATTAGATATATTTAAAGCATATGAAGCCCTTGGATCAAACTCCATTCAAATCAAAGGGTAAAACCGTCATAGTCTCTTAGGCAATTTGTGGTGTATGAACACCTTTCAAATCATTTGTTGTGCTTAATTACCAAATGTTTTTGACTCCTTGAATAGGTATTAGATATATTTCAATCATATGAAGCCCTTGGATCAAACTTATTTCAAATCAAAGGGTAAAACCGTCATAGTCTCTTAGGCGATTTGTGGTGTATGAACACCTTTCAAATCATTTTTTGTGCTTAATTACCAAATATTTTTGACTCCTTGAATAGGTATTAGATATATTTCAATCATATGAAGCCCTTGGATCAAACTTATTTCAAATCAAAGGGTAAAACCGTCATAGTCTCTTAGGCGATTTGTGGTGTATGAACACCTTTCAAATCATTTTTTTGTGAATAATTACCAAATATTTTTGACTCCTTGAATAGGTATTAGATATATTTAAATCATATGAAGCCCTTGGATCAAACTTATTTCATATCAAAGGGTAAAACCGTCATAGTCTCTTAGGCAATTTGTGGTGTATGAACACCTTTCAAATCATTTTTTGTGCTTAATTACCAAATGTTTTTGACTCCTTGAATCGGTATTAGATATATTTCAATCATATGAAGCCCTTGGATAAAACTTATTTCAAATCAAAGTGTAAAATCGTCATAGTCTCTTAGGCGATTTGTGGTGTATGAACACCTTTCAAATCATTTTGTTGTGAATAATTAACAAATATTTTTGAGTCCTTGAATAGGTATTAGATATATTTAAAGCATATGAAGCCCTTGGATCAAACTCAATTCAAATTAAAGGGTAAAACCGTCATAGTCTCTTAGGCGATTTGTGGTGTATGAACACCTTTCAAATCATTTTTTGTGGTTAATTACCAAATATTTTTGAATCCTTAATACGTATTAGATATATTCCAATCACATGAAGCCCTTGGATCAAACTTATTTCATATCAAAGGGTAAAACCGTCATATTTTCTTAGGCGATTTGTGGTGTATGAAAACCTTTCAAATCATTTTGTTGTGAATAATTACCAAATATTTTTGAGCCCTTGAATAGGTATTAGATATATTTAAAGCATATGAAGCCCTTGGATCAAACTCCATTCAAATCAAAGGGTAAAACCGTCATAGTCTCTTAGGCAATTTGTGGTGTATGAACACCTTTCAAATCATTTGTTGTGCTTAATTACCAAATGTTTTTGACTCCTTGAATCGGTATTAGATATATTTCAATCATATGAAGCCCTTGGATAAAACGTATTTCAAATCAAAGTGTAAAATCGTCATAGTCTCTTAGGCGATTTGTGGTGTATGAACACCTTTCAAATCATTTTGTTGTGAATAATTAACAAATATTTTTGAGTCCTTGAATAGGTATTAGATATATTTAAAGCATATGAAGCCCTTGGATCAAACTCAATTCAAATTAAATGGTAAAACCGTCATAGTCTCTTAGGCGATTTGTGGTGTATGAACACCTTTCAAATCATTTTGTTGTGAATAATTACCAAATATTTTTGACTCCTTGAATAGGTATTAGATATATTCAAATCATATGAAGCCCTTGGATCAAACTTATTTCAAATCAAAGGGTAAAACCGTCATAGTCTCTTAGGCGATTTGTGGTGTATGAACACCTTTCAAATCATTTTGTTGTGAATAATTACCAAATATTTTTGACTCCTTGAATAGGTATTAGATATATTTCAATCATATGAAGCCCTTGGATCAAACTTATTTCATATCAAAGGGTAAAACCGTCATAGTCTCTTAGGCGATTTGTGGTGTATGAACACCTTTCAAATCATTTTTTGTGCTTAATTACCAAATATTTTTGACTCCTTGAATAGGTATTAGATATATTTCAATCATATGAAGCCCTTGGATCAAACTTATTTCAAATCAAAGGGTAAAACCGTCATAGTCTCTTAGGCGATTTGTGGTGTATGAACACCTTTCAAATCATTTTGTTGTGAATAATTGCCAAATATTTTTGAGTCCTTGAATAGGTATTAGATATATTTAAAGCATATGAAGCCCTTGGATCAAACTTATTTCAAATCAAAGGGTAAAACCGTCATAGTCTCTTAGGCGATTTGTGGTGTATGAACACCTTTCAAATTATTTTGTTGTGAATAATTACCAAATATTTCTGACTCCTTGAATAGGTATTAGATATATTTCAATCATATGAAGCCCTTGGATCAAACTTATTTCATATCAAAGGGTAAAACCGTTATAGTCTCTTAGGGGATTTGTGTTGTATGAACACCTTTGAAATCATTTTTTGTGCTTAATTACCAAATATTTTTGACTCCTTGAATACGTATTAGATATATTCCAATCATATGAAGCCCTTGGATCAAAATTATTTCATATCAAAGGGTAAAACTGTCATAGTCTCTTAGGCGATTTGTGGTGTATGATCACCTTTCAAATCATTTTGTTGTGAATAATTGCCAAAAAATATTTTAGTCCTTAAATTGTTATTAGATCTTTTTAAAGAATATGAAGCCCTTGGATCAAACTTATTTCATATCAAAGGGTAAAACCATCATAGTCTCTTAGGCGATTTGTGGTGTATGAACACCTTTCAAAACATTTTTTGTGGTTAATTACCAAATATTTTTGAATCCTTAATACGTATTAGATATATTCCAATCACATGAAGCCCTTGGATCAACCTTATTTCATATCAAAGGGTAAAACCGTCATAGTCTCTTAGGCAATTTGTGGTGTATGAACACCTTTCAAATCATTTGTTGTGCTTAATTACCAAATGTTTTTGACTCCTTGAATCGATGTTAGATATATTTCAATCATATGAAGCCCTTGGATAAAACTTCTTTCAAATCAAAGTGTAAAATCGTCATAGTCTCTTAGGCGATTTGTGGTGTATGAACACCTTTCAAATCATTTTGTTGTGAATAATTAACAAATATTTTTGAGTCCTTGAATAGGTATTAGATATATTTAAAGCATATGAAGCCCTTGGATCAAACTCAATTCAAATTAAATGGTAAAACCGTCATAGTCTCTTAGGCGATTTGTGGTGTATGAACACCTTTCAGATCATTTTATGTGGTTTATTACCAAATATTTTTGAATCCTTAATACGTTATAGATATATCAAAGGGTAAAACCGTCATATTTTCTTAGGCGATTTGTGGTGTATGAAAACCTTTCAAATCATTTTGTTGTGAATAATTACCAAATATTTTTGAGCCCTTGAATAGGTATTAGATATATTTAAAGCATGTGAAGCCCTTGCATCAAACTCCATTCAAATCAAAGGGTAAAACCGTCATAGTCTCTTAGGCAATTTGTGGTGTATGAACACCTTTCAAATCATTTGTTGTGCTTAATTACCAAATGTTTTTGACTCCTTGAATCGGTATTAGATATATTTCAATCATATGAAGCCCTTGGAAAAAACGTATTTCAAATCAAAGTGTAAAATCGTCATAGTCTCTTAGGCGATTTGTGGTGTATGAACACCTTTCAAATCATTTTGTTGTGAATAACTAACAAATATTTTTGAGTCCTTTGAATAGGTATTAGATATATTTAAAGCATATGAAGCCCTTGGATCAAACTCAATTCACATTAAATGGTAAAACCGTCATAGTCTCTTAGGCGATTTGTGGTGTATGAACACCTTTCAAAACATTTTTTGTGGTTAATTACCAAATATTTTTGAATCCTTGAATACGTATTAGATATATTCCAATCACATGAAGCCCTTGGATCAAACTTATTTCATATCAAAGGGTAAAACCGTCATAGTCTCTTAGGCAATTTGTGGTGTATGTACAACTTTCAAATCATTTGTTGTGCTTAATTACCAAATTTTTTTGACTCCTTGAATCGATATTAGATATATTTCAATCATATGAAGCCCTTGGATAAAACTTCTTTCAAATCAAAGTGTAAAATCGTCATAGCCTCTTAGGCGATTTGTTGTGTATGAACACCTTTCAAATCATTTTTTTGTGAATAATTAACAAATATTTTTGAGTCTTTGAATAGGTATTAGATATATTTAAAGCATATGAAGCCCTTGGATCAAACTCAATTCAAATTAAAGGGTAAAACCGTCATAGTCTCTTAGGCGATTTGTGGTGTATGAACACCTTTCAAATCATTTTTGTGGTTAATTACCAAATATTTTTGAATCCTTAATACGTATTAGATATATTCCAATCATATGAAGCCCTTGGATCAAACTTATTTCATATCAAAGGGTAAAACCGTCATATTTTCTTAGGCGATTTGTGGTGTATGAAAACCTTTCAAATCATTTTGTTGTGAATAATTACCAAATATTTTTGAGCCCTTGAATAGGTATTAGATATATTTAAAGCATGTGAAGCCCTTGGATCAAACTCCATTCAAATCAAAGGGTAAAACCGTCATAGTCTCTTAGGCGATTTGTGGTGTATGAACACCTTTCAAATCATTTTTTGTGGTTAATTACCAAATATTTTTGACTCCTTGAATCGGTATTAGATATATTTCAATCATATGAAGCCCTTGGATCAAAACGTATTTCAAATCAAAGGGTAAAACCGTCATAGTCTCTTAGGCGATTTGTGGTGTATGAACACCTTTCAAATCATTTTGTTGTGAATAATTACCAAATATTTTTGACTCCTTGAATAGGTATTAGATATATTTAAAGCATATGAAGCCCTTGGATCAAACTTATTTCATATCAAAGGGTAAAACCGTCATATTTTCTTAGGCGATTTATGGTGTATGAAAACCTTTCAAATCATTTTATTTTGAATAATTACCAAATATTTTTGAGCCCTTGAATTGGTATTAGATATATTTAAAGCATGTGAAGCCCTTGGATCAAACTCCATTCAAATCAAAGGGTAAAACCGTCATAGTCTCTTAGGCAATTTGTGGTGTATGAACACCTTTCAAATCATTTGTTGTGCTTAATTACCAAATGTTTTTGAGTCCTTGAATCGGTATTAGATATATTTCAATCATATGAAGCCCTTGGATAAAACCTATTTCGAATCAAAGTGTAAAATAGTCATAGTCTCTTAGGCGATTTGTGGTGTATGAACATCTTTCAAATCATTTTGTAGTGAATAACTAAAAAATATTTTTGAGTCCTTGAATAGGTATTATATATATTTAAAGCATATGAAGCCCTTGGAACAAACTCAATTCACATTAAATGGTAAAACCCTAATAGTCTCTTAGGGGATTTGTGTTGTATGAACACCTTGCAAATCATTTTTTGTTCTTAATTACCAAATATTTTTGACTCCTTGAATACGTATTAGATATATTCCAATCATATGAAGCCCTTGGATCAAACTTATTTCATATCAAATGGTAAAACCGTCATAGTCTCTCAGGCGATTTGTGGTGTATGAACACCTTTAAAATCATTTTGTTGTCAATAATTGCCAAATATTTTTTTTATTTCTTAAATAGGTATTAGATCTATTTGAAGCATATGAAGCCCTTGGATAAAACTTATTTCAAATCAAAGGGTAAAATCCTCATAGTCTCTTAGGCGATTTGTGGTGTATGAACACCTTTCAAATTATTTTTTGTGAATAATTACCAAATATTTCTGACTCCTTGAATAGGTATTAGATATATTTCAATCATATGAAGCCCTTGGATCAAACTTATTTCATATCAAAGGGTAAAACCGTTATAGTCTCTTAGGGGATTTGTGTTGTATGAACACCTTTCAAATCATTTTTTGTGCTTAATTACCAAATATTTCTGACTCCTTGAATATGCATTAGATATATTCCAATCATATGAAGCCCTTGGATAAAATTATTTCATATCAAAGGGTAAAACTGTCATAGTCTCTTAGGCGATTTGTGGTGTATGATCACCTTTCAAATCATTTTGTTGTGAATAATTGCCAAAAAATATTTTAGTCCTTAAATTGTTATTAGATCTTTTTAAAGAATATGAAGCCCTTGGATCAAACTTATTTCATATCAAAGGGTAAAACCATCATAGTCTCTTAGGCGATTTGTGGTGTATGAACACCTTTCAAAACATTTTTTGTGGTTAATTACCAAATATTTTTGAATCCTTAATACGTATTAGATATATTCCAATCACATGAAGCCCTTGGATCAACCTTATTTCATATCAAAGGGTAAAACCGTCATAGTCTCTTAGGCAATTTGTGGTGTATGAACCCCTTTGAAATCATTTGTTGTGCTTAATTACCAAATGTTTTTGACTCCTTGAATCGATGTTAGATATATTTCAATCATATGAAGCCCTTGGATAAAACTTCTTTCAAATCAAAGTGTAAAATCGTCATAGTCTCTTAGGCGATTTGTGTTGTATGAACACCTTTCAAATCATTTTGTTGTGAATAATTAACAAATATTTTTGAGTCCTTGAATAGGTATTAGATATATTTAAAGCATATGAAGCCCTTGGATCAAACTCAATTCAAATTAAATGGTAAAACCGTCATAGTCTCTTAGGCGATTTGTGGTGTATGAACACCTTTCAGATCATTTCATGTGGTTAATTACCAAATATTTTTGAATCCTTAATACGTATTAGATATATTCCAATCACATGAAGCCCTTGGATCAAACTTATTTCATATCAAAGGGTAAAACCGTCATATTTTCTTAGGCGATTTGTGGTGTATGAAAACCTTTCAAATCATTTTATTGTGAATAATTACCAAATATTTTTGAGCCCTTGAATAGGTATTAGATATATTTTAAGCATGTGAAGCCTTGGATTAAACTCCATTCAAATCAAAGGGTAAAACCGTCATAGTCTCTTAGGCAATTTGTGGTGTATGAACACCTTTCAAATCATTTGTTGTGCTTAATTACCAAATGTTTTTGACTCCTTGAATCGGTATTAGATATATTTCAATCATATGAAGCCCTTGGATAAAACGTATTTCGAATCAAAGTGTAAAATCGTCATAGTCTCTCAGGCGATTTGTGGTGTATGAACATCTTTCAAATCATTTTGTTGTGAATAACTAAAAAATATTTTTGAGTCCTTGAATAGGTATTATATATATTTAAAGCATATGAAGCCCATGGATCAAACTCAATTCACATTAAATGGTAAAACCCTCATAGTCTCTTAGGCGATTTGTGGTGTATGAACACCTTTCAAAATATTTTGTTGTGAATAATTACCAAATATTTCTGACTTTTTGAATAGGTATTAGATATATTTCAATCATATCAAAGGGCAAAACCATCAGTTTCTCTTAGGCGATTTGTGTTTGCCAGATATTTTTTTTAGTCCTTAAATATGTATTAGATCTATTTAAAGCATATGAATCCCTTTGAGGAAACTCAATTTAAATCAAAGGGTATAACCGTCATAGTCTCTAAGGCGATTTGTGGTGTATGAACACCTTTCAAATCATTTTGTTGTGAATAATTACCAAATATTTATGACTCCTTGAATAGGTATTAGATATATTTCAATCATATGAAGCACTTGGATCAAACTTATTTCATATCAAAGGGTAAAACCGTCATAGTCTCTTAGGGGATTTGTGGTGTATGAACACCTTTCAAATCATTTTTTGTGCTTAATTACCAAATATTTCTGACTCCTTGAATATGTATTAGATATATTCCAATCATATGAAGCCCTTGGATCAAACTTATTTCATATCAAAGGGTAAAACCGTCATAGTCTCTTAGGCGATTTGTGGTGTATGATCACCTTTCAAATCATTTTGTTGTGAATAATTACCAAAAAATATTTTTGAGTCCTTAAATTGGTATTAGATCTTTTTAAAGAATATGAAGCCCTTGGATCAAACTTATTTCATATCAAAGGGTAAAACCATCATAGTCTCTTAGGCGATTTGTGGTGTATGAACACCTTTCAAATCATTTTTTGTGGTTAATTACCAAATATTTTTGAATCCTTAATACGTATTAGATATATTCAAATCACATGAAGCCCTTGGATCAAACTTATTTCATATCAAAGGGTAAAACCGTCATAGTCTCTTAGGCAATTTGTGGTGTATGAACACCTTTGAAATCATTTGTTGTGCTTAATTACCAAATGTTTTTGACTCCTTGAATCGATGTTAGATATATTTCAATCATATGAAGCCCTTGGATAAAACTTATTTCAAATCAAAGTGTAAAATCGTCATAGTCTCTTAGGCGATTTGTGGTGTATGAACACCTTTCAAATCATTTTGTTGTGAATAATTAACAAATATTTTTGAGTCCTTGAATAGGTATTAGATATATTTAAAGCATATGAAGCCCTTGGATCAAACTCAATTCAAATTAAATGGTAAAACCGTCATAGTCTCTTAGGCGATTTGTGGTGTATGAACACCTTTCACATCATTTCATGTGGTTAATTACCAAATATTTTTGAATCCTTAATACGTATTAGATATATTCCAATCACATGAAGCCCTTGGATCAAACTTATTTCATATCAAAGGGTAAAACCGTCATATTTTCTTAGGCGATTTATGATGTATGAAAACCTTTCAAATCATTTTATTGTGAATAATTACCAAATAATTTTGAGCCCTTGAATTGGTATTAGATATATTTAAAGCATGTGAAGCCCTTGGATAAAACTTATTTCAAATCAAAGGGTAAAATCGTCATAGTCTCTTAGGCGATTTGTGGTGTATGAACACCTTTCAAATTATTTTTTTATGAATAATTACCAAATATTTATGACTCTTTGAATAGGTATTAGATATATTTTAATCATATGAAGCCCTTGGATCAAACTTATTTCATATAAAAGGGTAAAACCGTTATAGTCTCTTAGGGGATTTGTGTTGTAGGAACACCTTTCATATCATTTTTTGTGTTTAATTACCAAATATTTCTGACTCCTTGAATATGTATTAGATATATTCCAATCATATGAAGCCCTTGGATAAAATTATTTCATATCAAAGGGTAAAACTGTCATAGTCTCTTAGGCGATTTGTGGTGTATGATCACCTTTCAAATCATTTTGTTGTGAATAATTGCCAAAAAATATTTTAGTCCTTAAATTGGTATTTGATCTTTTTAAAGAATATGAAGCCCTTGGATCAAACTTATTTCATATCAAAGGGTAAAACCATCATAGTCTCTTAGGCGATTTGTGGTGTATGAACACCTTTCAAAACAATTTTTGTGGTTAATTACCAAATATTTTTGAATCCTTAATACGTATTAGATATAGTCCAATCACATGAAGCCCTTGGATCAACCTTATTTTATATCAAAGGGTAAAACCGTCATAGTCTCTTAGGCAATTTGTGGTGTATGAACCCCTTTCAAATCATTTTTTGTGCTTAATTACCAAATGTTTTTGTCTCCTTGAATCGATGTTAGATATATTTCAATCATATGAAGCCCTTGGATAAAACTTCTTTCAAATCAAAGTGTAAAATCGTCATAGTCTCTTAGGCGATTTGTGGTGTATGAACACCTTTCAAATCATTTTGTTGTGAATAATTACCAAATATTTTTGAGTCCTTGAATAGGTATTAGATATATTTAAAGCATATGAAGCCCTTGGATCAAACTCAATTCAAATTAAAGGGTAAAACCGTCATAGTCTCTTAGGCGATTTGTGGTGTATGAACACCTTTCAAATCATTTCTTGTGGTTAATTACCAAATATTTTTGAATCCTTAATACGTATTAGATATATTCCAATCACATGAAGCCCTTGGATCAAACTTATTTCATATCAAAGGGTAAAACCGTCATATTTCTCTTAGGCGATTTATGGTGTATGAAAACCTTTCAAATCATTTTATTGTGAATAATTACCAAATATTTTTGAGCCCTTGAATAGGTATTAGATATATTTAAAGCATGTGAAGCCCTTGGATCAAACTTATTTCA